>CAJPEX010006128.1:0-13704 GCA_905338405.1 Notodromas monacha | reverse complement strand
CCTCAAGTGCAAGAAACCAGGTCGCATTTCGCTCTTCAGTTTGTCAGGATCCCGGGAAACATGGTGCTGTGAGGGAGGTAACATTCTAAAGTTCATTAGATTCGGCGAGATACCTCTAACATCAACAGGGATTGAACATGTCGACATTTTTATTCAACAGGACGACAGATGAGTCCCGAAATTAATTTTTCAATTTGTTTAGAAGATCATCATATTGGTTACATCACTGATAAATAATTTTCTGGGGCTCCTTTTCAGATGTTCGGAGTGACTCTCGACTCCCATGTAATGAATTGTCGTATTTACGACAGATCGAAGCACGGTAAAGGTATTTCATCCCATAAATAATTAACACAAGTACCGATTGTATGTACAGTTTATTCTGTTTTTTTCATCAAAAGCGCTGCCAAAAATCAAGTTAATTCTGAAAATTATTTTTGATTTATGCCCCTCATTTTTATTCCCGCTTCAAATTCCTTCGATCAATTTCTTTCGCGTGTTTTAATTAAACTGGAATTGCGATGACGAAGTATGTCGGTCTGATCTTCCAGTAATTCTTGCGTCAAGATTGAAAACTCGCAGCATTTTTTTTTTCTTCAAAAAATACGTAAATCCGAAGACATTTGTTTTACGTTCTTTGAAAAATAAAACAATAATTCGAATATCAGACGAACTTTCATTCCTTTAACGTTTTAAGGATTGGGTGATTAATGTGCTTCATGAACTCGGGATAATAGAAGGGAAAATAGTTGCAAATATTTTTCTTGCTTAATTCTGGGCTTATTTTTACTCAGAAGATTCTGTTCAACGGAAGCAATCTTGATCCCGGCGACTCGGAAATTTAATCGCATTCTATAGACGCCATCATAAATAAGATTCATAAAAAAATTGAAGCCTGTTTTAGGATGGAATCGGAGTCAATGTTTCATTGGATACGGTGATTTTCTTCCTCTTTTCTGAACTATTTCTGTTTTCCCCTTTAAATTAGCCAAAAAAAGAAACACGTCACCGGAAAATCGGGTTGTTATTTCGCGTTGCGGTAGGATTAGAAGCGCGAAATGATTTTGTTCGTTGAAGATCGAGTGATACCAAATGCGTGCAAATTTATGGAAAGCCCATCACGGTTCTCAGCGACCTTCTACTTTGCTGAATTTCCGCGATTTTCTGAGCGGGAAGCGCAAGGTTTTTTTTTTCTTTTGCGAGACGTACATGTTACAGACGCGGCGTGACGGAAATTACTGATCTTTCTTCTCTCCGACGTGCTTATTTTTTTTTCTGGCTTTTCAAGTGGAGAACACTGACCGGCTTTTTGGGAATGATGGTTTTTGGCAGCTGAATTTCATGTTCACAAATTTTTTCCCTGGCTTCGTCGTCCTTCGCGAATGAACAAGAGCTTTTGAAGCACCCTGGGTTGAGGTTTTGAATTTTTCGCCTGACTTCATGTTCCACCTCAGTGCTGTCGAAAGTGTTCGGATTGCGCTGAGAAATGCAAGATTTTTTGATTTCCTTCGAGGAATTATTGATAAAAAGGTCCTGGAAGTGCTTGAATTTAGTTGTTTGAAGTCCATTAATTGAAAATGGTTGAGACGTCATACTATATTTTCTATAAGATAAGCTTTGAGATGAAAGCTTTTTTGGAATTCCGGTATAATTAAAGTTTGACCTGAAAAAATTTAACATTTCAAAAAAAGTCATCGAGCGAATTTTTTTTAATGCTCGTATGTTTTTTATTTTAATCAAAGCTTGACATCGTTTTCAGTTTCAGCTCAACGAGAAGAAACAGTTTTTATTCAGTTCCATAGGTGTCGCTCAATTCTCTCGAAGTCTTTCACTGCACTCGCCAAAATGGCACGTATCAAGTACTGTACGATATATCATCTATTTTTGCACGAGTTTGACAAAAATGCAAGGAAGTCTTGTCGATAATTGTAACATTTATCAAATCGACTCCATCTTTTCTTATTTTATTTCATTCTGCCACAACTCTGAAACTATTAACGATATTTTATACACCAATTGACGGTTTCAGCTCTAATCTCATATTTTCGCCCTTTCGGTATGTTGTCACTCAAAAGTCAACACTTCCAAACATTTAATCATCTGACCAAGTTTAAACGGGATTATCCCGCTTGTTGATGGCTTTTTAATTACTCGTTTGTGGGTAAAATGGTTTCAAAAAATGTCCTAATTGATTTAGATAAAACATTTTCAAGGGTTCACGACTACAATTGGCGAAGATGAATGCTCGGCTGAATATCTACAGGAGTATGGAGTCCACGTTTAAAGAAGGTCAAAATGGCTTTACATACCATTGGAAAGCTTAAGAAAATATTTGCATGCCACGCTAAGATACTTTTATCGAGGCTTTAAAATACTTTCGAAATGTTTCAGGTTGAAGTTGAATGCGATGCAGATTTATTCACACGGGATCAATAATGCGCGATTTCTGCGAGAAATCCATGTAGGAGAAAGAATTTCAAAATTCGTCATGCCCTGAAAAAATCGAAACGCTTCCGCGAATATAAAATATAAATGTATGCATTATAAAGAATAATGAACGGGTGCTCCACGAAAACACTTCTTCGTTGGGATTTCAAAAGGATGTATGCTAGCTCTGCATAAAATTACTATCATTAAAACAAACTGCAATTAGACTTCCTAAAATTATGCCCCGCAAACGGAAGGAACAGAGCGAAATATTGTACTGTATTATGCGCTCATTATGCAGGAAGCCTTTTCGTTAAAATGCTAGACCAGTGCATTAACATCGTGAAATCGCTCAATTTTCATGATTTGAATTTTGAATTATTTATAAATGCACTATTAAAGCAGCATAACTATTTCGGTTGCTGTTTCTGAAATCAAAATAAATCTCAAAATTGCTGCATGCACAATGAATCGCTGTTGACAAAAGTTCCGCAACGTTTCACTCGAGGCAGTTTTCTAGAAAAGAAAAACAATAATCAAATACTCGTCAAATTGTTTTTCCTCATATTCATGAATACATTATTCGTTTCTGAATCATCACTGAGTTTTTGTTTTGTTTTGTGGTTTGGAAGCTCGATGACATCCTGTGCTATAATTTTTTATCGCTCACACATTAAATCACTCCTTGGGAAATTCTTCTTATATTTGAACCAGTAATCGTTTTGAGTTTTTGGAGAATCAATTTCCCCGTGGTTTTTTTCTACGTCGCTCAGATTGGGAGGTGATCAAAGCCATGAGATATTCAGACTAAATATTTCTATCAAACTAAACGTAATTATTCGATGAATCATTGCCCGATTTCATTTTACTCTAAATAACCCGTGCAAGCTTCCTTTCGAAAAGTAATCCTTGAAATACGACCCACCTCAAAAATATGTTTTTGAGAAATAGAGAAGACAAATTTAACATTCCTCTACTCTCGAGGAAAAACTATTTCCGAATCAAATCCCTCTTCCTCTGAATCCGTCGTACTCAATAAAAATACATTTTGATACTTATCCGACAAATATCTTGCATTAATCTCAATTTCTGCATTTCATCGCTGATTTCATGTGGCCTACCGTAAGTACTGTACACTAATGCCTTCCAGGGATTTTTTGGGGAAATTCCTGTTTTTCCAAAACGTGACTTATCGCTATCTGGGAATTTCACAGGAATCTGGCTCCATCAGATACGTGTGTAAGTGAAGCAACATCCCTATTTTTTTGCTTGTTTTCGACGAAAACTGTGCCGTCATTGTTCCACAAGAAATAAAAGCGGGCTTTTGTCCGCATCCAATGACTGAAGCTGGATGCTGTACACGTGCTACGTACCTGTGAGCACCACCAGGAACTCGGTCTTAGTGTCATCATTTGGTGAAAATTCCACCCAAAAAAAAATGTAAGGAGATGTATTTTCACCAAGAAGAAATGAAAGAAAAAATGCTGATGAAGGATCAGAACACTCGCGAGACGTCTTTTTACGACTGCGCCTCATCTGATTTGAATGCGACTGACGATCGTGTCTCATTTTCTTTTCTCGGGATATATGAGGGGATTTGAATAAACGGATCTCCGCGCATTACTTCGGCGGTGATTTTTTTGTTACGAGTTTTGACGTTACTGTGTAATCTGTTATGACGCAATGGGTGATTGTCATACTGCCCTTGGAAGAGATCTCTCGGGAGAATAGACACACACACATCCGAGATGAACCGGACGAAGAAACGTATCGCAGCGGGATCTCCGAGTAGAAACAATGGTCAGCGTCCTGCGATCCATCACTTGAATTTCCTCCACTACGCCAGAAGAATAACTGCCTTAGCTTCTTCTTCTTCTTCTTCTTAGTCCTCTTCTTGGTCTTTGGCAGCGATTGTATGTTAAAATCATGTGCTTTATTTATTTTTTTTTTCTGGGCGCGGATCGGAAACAATTGTTGCGCAAGCCACGTTTTCGACGTTTCCTGCACGTCATTGTAGCTGTTGCGGGAAAATGAGAACCACACTTGTTCTTGTGCAGTGGTTTCACTTGAGTAATTCGAAATGAATAATTTTGTTGGTGTTCCTATTTCGGTCTTGCACTCTGAATCCAAATATTGTGCGATTGTTNCAGGCGTCTGGGCTCCAAGGTTCAATTGTTCTTGAAATAATATTATTACGAGAAACTCGTGTTTCTCCAGCAAGAAAACATGCCGTTTGTCGCAATCGACCTTCATTCGGAGTTCATGCTGCTCCATTAAAATTTAAAAAAAAACAGTTACTTGAAATATTGTATCAAAAGATAGATTGCTCTTGTCTGAGAATTAAATGCGCGAGACTTTAGATGCGCGGTTAAACGAGTAATGGCCATTTTTCGTCATAAATCCGAGAAGAATAATAATTGCAATGCTCCTTGCAACTGTAAATGTTGTAGCTTTTCAGTTTTAAAATGCATCATGAATAAAAGACGGGGTAACCCGTGAAGAAATCACATTTGAGCCACAAACCTTGAACTTGAACTTTCCCAGTTTTTCTTTCGTGGGGTTTCGTCATTTGGAAGAACAATTTTCTCCATTTTGTCGGTAAAATTGAATGGTTCATTGCAATATTTTTTGCTTGAACGCCAGACAATTTCCATGCATTAATAAATTGTTTGTCCTGAGGGGAAAAATGTCCAATTGTATCATTTTCTCGCTGGAATTTTCACGGCAGTATTTTGCATGTAAGAGAATAAAATGTAAGTTTACATTCGCGAACAAGAAATTAAAAATGTTCCATTCGTTGTCTAATTATTTTTTTTGCCCAGTACAATGGTTCATTGGTGTTCAAGGGTTACAATCGATTTTATTCGAAATAAGACTTGAGCTTCTGTTTCTTTCAGCAGTCCTCTAACAATATTCATTTTTGTACTGCTTCTAAGGCTCCATTCGATACGTTGAAGGGATTGTGTTTTTCTACGATTCTTCACGCTGTACAACGATTTTTTATAACAATATTTTTCGAAAGGTTCGAACAGCAGCATCGAAAAATGTGAAATTGAAGTCACGCAATTCATAAATAATTATTCAAGCTCTCATTATGTTGGTGCGATCAACTCCGTCATTTTAAGAAAAATTTGCGCGGAGCAATTTGCTTCATTTGACTTTTTAGGATGTGATAAGTTTGTTAAAACTTTTCGCTCAGGAGATAGTACTGCTTTAATTGGTTCATTAATTTTTTCATCCAACCCCGTGGATTAGTACATGTTCTTTTAAAAACACAACTTTTTCCCGCCTATTCCTGAAGTTTTAGTCAGGTTCATCGGGTTCTCGCTTCTTTTTTTTTTTTTTTCGTCCTGTCGAAATCCTCGAATCTTTTTCTATGTTTATTTAAGAAACTGCAGCCGTCAGTTGTTCAGCATCCACAGGAATTTTGTGAATAAATAAACCGTCAAAAAGCATTTTCGTCATTATTTGATCCAGATTTACTCGCATACATTTCTGTGCTGATGTTGTGTCCGACGGTTAATTGTATTCGTTTTCTGAATAGCCATATGACAATCTTTATTTATGTTTTTGGCAGGCGACTACGGGCATCGAAGGCAACATCGTTATTTGAGGAGAGTGAGCATCAATTCTTCAGACGTCAAGGAACGGATTCCGAGCACCGTCTTAATTGACCGATCCCTCGTTGACACGCATTTTTAGAAGGGGATTGTGTGAATCGAAGCACCAGGTCAACAAGTTCCCATCAGGTTCATTCCAGTCACCGGTAAACGGATTCCTTCTCCACTTTCGACGCATCAGTGAGACGGAAAAAAAGGGCCGTACATAAACAAGCTTAATGTAAAGAAATCAGTGTGAATCGAACACAGTTTACTGTATTACGGATTTTAGCCGCGGGGCCCCTGTGGGCTCCGCGTGTAATCCGAAGGGGCTCCGCGGGCGCTCCAAGAAAAATAAAGATTGAGAAGGCCGCTGGATGACACGTACGAGTTTCAAGAGACTTCAGAAATTGACTGACAAGGGTTTATTGTATCCATAGCTCAAAGAAAGCAAAACACGAAGACTCAATCTTCATAATATTTTAAGCCGAAGGTAGACGCATTTTTCAAAGGTACAGTTGAACCTCTTTAGGTCATACTCAGAGGGACCCAGGAAAATTTTAACTTGGGGATCTTTTACGTTTGGGAAACCGGTATTTTTGCTGGGGGGGGGGGGGGACCACTGAAGAATTATAGGAAGACCTGTGATCTTCTGAACTTGAAACTGCTGCGTAGATATATTGACAGGATGGACTTGCATGCAATGGTACAATTGCCCTATTGGTCACTCACTTTCTTGAATGATTTGACATTATTACCTCAATACTTTTAATTACTCGGCATTCAAAACAGCTTCTGAAATTTTGCGGAATTTATATGCTCCAGAAATCGAGTATTTGAACCCGATTTCCCTGAAATCTGTTTTAGAGCGACCCCATCAAACGGTATTCCGCACTTGATGAATATCTTCTCTGCTGGTATGTATCATCCACAGTCGCTTCATTAACATGAAATGAAGCAATATGCTTTTTGAAAAGAATGAACCGCTTCGGAATTGGGTGAATCAAATCCCAGTCTTCGGAGTGTGTATCACCAGAAAAAAAAAAAACCGATACAATCGAAAAGTGGTGACTTTTATGGGCATTGTATGCAGCCTTGGCCCAGTGAAATCGAAAAAGTTGATAGCATTCTATCTCCGAATATTCTCGGATTTATGGAACGTTATTGGGAACCATGCAAACCCCCTTTGTCTCGAATCGCGGGTCATCCTTGGAAGCTCACGTTATATTCTGGATATTTCTCGGCGGTGTCGATGCGAGACACCCTCAATCTTTATCTATACAATGCATTAATAACTCGACTTATATTGAAAATCCTTTTTTTCTGCTTTTTGGTCGTGTGCAATGGATATACTGAACAGTATTTTATTTATTTTTTTATGCCGGAGCCGCATTTTTACGAGTTCATCAAAGCCGGGGAACCTAAGAAACATTTTACCGCCCGTGAAGCAGAAACGAGATTCTCTTTAACCCTTTATGTGAACCCCCTAGGCCATCAACGTTATTATTGGGTCGTGATTTTGGTCTAAGCTTCATTTTCGGAATCAACCATGCTTGAGCTGTAATATACGGGAAACTTCGAAAGCCCCGAAGGGCAACGACACAGGTGCGAAATCTAACGCTTTATCGAGAAACAGAAGCTTTCTCCCTAATCTGTTGAAAATTAATGTACAGTACAGTACAATACGATAATTGATGTTCCTTTTCGAGTTGTAAAAGAACTTTCGATGCTCTGTACAGCGATTACTTTCATTTCTAACCGCACGGCAATTTTTGGAAAAATCATTTCAAAATCCAGCATTCGTGGCGGAATTTCCATGTCATACATTGCTGATCGATCAAAACTCAACTGAGGTATTTCGGGTGCGATATTAAATGACTTTCGGACGAGAACGTTGCGAACCGTACGTTAAATGTTTCCATTTCGTCCATCACAAGTATCAATTATTCCAATACGTGCAGATGTCACTCGCAGTCATCAGAAGAAAATTTTACATTGAGTCATTTCAAAGTGTATCTGCTTGCGGATTCCTCCTTTTTTCATGTGAGCATTGCTGGAAAGCAGCAACCTAGTTTTTTCCTGGGAAGAATTTTTTTCATATTTCTTCCAAGGAAGAATGCTTTTTTGAATTTTTTGTGGTTCAAGTTTTGATTCTTGTATTCTTTGCTCATAGTAAAGAACTGAGCAAGGATAATACAGTCAAACCCAGTTTTAAGACGCCCCCCAATAAAGCACCACCCTTGGCAGCTGCCAAAATTTCAAATATGAAACAAATCTCCTCTATGTTAAATTCTACAGAAAACCTTGATAAGATGCCAACTGCCATCTGCCAGCTTTAGTGATGAAACAAAAGTGCTGTTTCCAATTAGTTTTGTGTTTGTTACAACGCCAACATTGGGGTAGAATTATAATTTCTGCCATGGATCTTGTATTGGTAAGGAAAATAAAAATAATGATCATTTTGTTGAAAATTATATTGACCTAATCTTGAAATTTGAATAAATTGATGCAGCAAAATTTATTTTCTGAAAGAGCGATCCATTGATCACAGCAATACTCTTTGGAAAATTACTGAAGTTTCTTACATAACCTGTATCTCTAAGACTTTTGGAGGTAAATTGAGTATTTTTGATCCAATAATTAAAATTAAATATTTGATAAACTGCCAACCTCATTAAACTGCCAAAATTGCTCTGGACAAATGGTGTTGTCTTATTAGGATTTGACTGTACTACAGTTATTTGAGACATGCAACAGATTCTATGGTGATTAACCATATTTACTCAAGTACAACACACGCTCTTTTTTGAAACCTATCCCAAAATATATACTGTTTTTAATCTTTTCATTGGGTACACATTTTTCACAAATTTTAGATGTTAGTGCATGTAATACTAAAATTACAGAATCAAGTTTTGAAAAAATTAAAAAATTACAAGTGTAAGCCTTAAATTCAGCAAGGAAATTTAAAAGCTTTCCGTGTGTCTTAGTTTCTTCCCTACAACCTTTATTTCATACAAAATTTAAATATGTATCTCTTGGGGGGATTTTAAAATCAATTTAAATAATATCAAAGAACTTTGTTGCACGCGTCATGCGGTATACAGTGCATTCTTGCCAAAATGTTCCTGTGCAAAATGAAGGCGCACCTCTCACTCGAGATAAAGTTATGCTAGACTAAATTTGGTTGCATGAACATCACATCATGGTTGACAAACCTTCTTAATCATTAGATCGATGCGGAACGATTCAGCATAAACGTAAAAAATCCAGATTTCAGACGGGGAATGAAGTGACTCAAGAAATTGATGCATGCTAGAAGCTTGAGCCAAGGAAATAACTCGGAAAATCGCACTTACTAATCATCAGGAAAAACAGTTGAATGAAGCCAAAATTAAACAGATTTCTTCCACCGCGCAAATGAATCACAAAATTCATTCGATACATTATTTAAATACGTATCTCTCGGGGGATTTTAAAATCAATTTAAAGATTTTAAATGCTCACAAAGATCTTAAATGCTGGAGGATGCTCACAGTAATACATTTCTGTGAGCATAATGATACACTTTTGTCGATTATATGATGATTTGGTGTTGGGCTGTTACTGCTTGCCCGGACATCCCATCCTTGAGCCATTCGTTTATCGTAAGAAGCAGCAGTCGCGAGGAATGCAGAAGCGCTTATTGCTCGGGTGCGCATTTGATTTGAGGAATGGTGAATTCCGGTAACGGGATAGACCGGTTTTTTTCCCACCAAAAAGATGGACCGTAACCCCAGTGCTGCTGCTGAGTAGGCCTTGCTTACCAGGCCGGGATCCCGGAAGGGTGAACTAGGCCACTAGTGTCAACCGGGTAACTGTGGCGTTGCCCCGACGCCTTTAATTCTCCGCCCCCCCCCCTTTGTGTTTTTCTGGAGAAGAATAACCTGATTAGACAACTTTTCGATGAAGCTGTGCTTCCGGTTATTGCTCTAGACACCAGGAGAACATTCCTTCGCAGGCTGTCGAGCTTCTGCTGGAGGTTTTTTTTTTTTCAGGTTGCCGGGTTTATAGGTGACATGAATTTAAATAGCTCACGCGCAGATGAAGGCGTACATATAGATGCTGTATTACTGGGTTGATTCTGTAAACTTTAACAAACAAAGAAACAGTCTGAAGAACTTATGTCGCATTTCAATGAGGATAAATGAATAGTCAATTGCAGGCGCATGACGAACTTACTACATCAATTATTACATACCATTTCAAAATACACGCAACTTCATTTTTGAGCTGCAATATATTAGGCAAAAACGTATTTCAGCGCAAAATGAAAACCTCAGTTTTTCAGGGGGGAATTTCCACTATTTGAAAATCAACTGCTGAAATTATCGATTTACACTCAAATGAAATGAGGATTTAATTGCATGCAATGTGCACTTCTTCAATATTTTATCTGTAATGCAATAAAAGGATAATGTGCACATAAATTCTGGAGAATTTGCAGGAAAAGTGTGTACTGTGTATGATGCACATCCCACTTTTGGGTCCAAATTTTTTGGTGGGAATAACTCAAGCACAGTAAATATGGTATTTTCTCAAACTGCTCAGAATATACTGTTAGACTTGCTCAATGATTCAAATTTTCTGATGACCTTCCCCGTGATTTTAAATTGTTTCTTTTTTTGAATAATGTGACTCACATTCAAATCAGTTTTCCTCAAATTGGCGGGTTTTTCGTTCCAAACGGATATGCAGAATAATATCGCACTTCTCAACTCTAAAAAAAATCCAGCCCAAACTTTTCAATTACAGTATTATTCTTGCATGTTGTTCTTATGTCACATGAAAAAGAAGACCCGTCTAATAGTTAACAGCATACGGGAAGTGAAAAGAACAGGACAATTTTTCTTGGAAACACTCGAAAACGCGGATTGAACCCGTACCTAATTTCGTGCATAAGGTATTTTAAAGTATATAATGCGACATGGTTTTGACTGTTTGAATCTGGATCACTGTATAACAAAAAAAAGGCCGAATGTTTGATCTTTCTTTATTTTTAGTATCATCCAAGCTCTCGAAATCTTTAACCCAAAATGAATCGTTTAAAAAAATATGCATCGGATGTTCGTCCCTTGAGTAGCGTTTGAAATGGGGCTATGGAAGACCTGGACCAGAGTTCCGTTCCGTTCTGTCCAATAACTGCCCCTCCTTGTGATAAAACCACTCAAAATTGAAGCGTGGACATTTTACTGGAATGAACTGGACCATTTCTGGAGCATAAAATCATTTTTTCAAATTCCAACCGATAAGATACGGTACTGTCTTTTACTGAGCCAGGCCGTTCATATTTTGCTTCTTTGGAGGCGGTGTACTACACAAAAGTGAGAGAGCATCGCTCACGATAAGAAATTTCAGCGTGTCATAAACGTAGAAAAAGTACATAAAAGTACAACGAGCGGGTTTGGGGTTTTCGTGCCAGGAAAATATTATTTTTCGGTAATTATAGTCAGTTAAATTTTTATCATACTGTATATTCAATTCTTCGTGGAATTCTCTGAATGCAACATTTCAGAACATGTGTCAAAAATTGCTAATAGAGCAGTTGGCCTTGAGCCTTGCATAAAATCTTGAAAAATTTTTATTGAATGTACATTTCAAAGAAAATGGGTGTAATATTACGATTTCAGAACTTTTCCTCTGGTTTCTACGGTGTCGACCAATTCAGGTATGAAGCTTTTTTTGAAATTTGTTAAATGAAATAATGCTCTCTCCTAGGATTTAAGCATGCAAATACTGTATGATCAAGTACCCGGGTTGAATCAAGATGTATTGAGCTAATTTTTGTAATGAAGGTGACATAATTGAATTTCAACAAATCCGTTTTAACGAATCCAGAGTTTTCCTGACTGATCTGGAAATATTCATTCGAGAAACTGTTGCTCCTTGCTCGAGTAAAAATCATAATTTTCCATAACACTTCATAGGAAATGAAAAGGCATTTATTTTTTCGTTTTCAGCCGAATGCTGTTATTACTTTAAAAAATTAAGCCTCTTCGTCCAATTGTTTTCTAACGAAATGAAGAGCAATGAATTTTAATCATATTCATTTTACAGCAATGTTTCGAATACAACACAGCTACATCAACTTAACACGCCTCTCATTTCCATAAAACGAATCACTGTTATGAGTTTTAAAATTTAATGTTTTCGCATGAGAATATGCGATACTTGTGCGCCTTGATAAGTACGGCTATAAGAATTTATGATGATGAACTCGTCTGAGGCACGCACCTTTTTCTTCCGCGTTTCCATTTTGTTACATTGTAAACTATTAAAAATATATTGGATCGATGCGAATTTTCCGCGATTAAAGGATACGATGACACCATGAAAATTTATGAATTACGAGAAATGCCACATTCAAACAATGAATTCGGACAAGCCCATATCAGGTTGAGACGTGCATCCAACATTACGCATTCAGTTGCACGCCGGATAAAAACGTACTCGCAGGTGAGCATCAGATTAAATCACCTCCAAGATGAAGTTCAGCAGACAATGAAGACGGAAGTTGACTTCAAGACAGACAATCCTTGATTATCCTGACACGAGGCTAATCCTCTGACCCCGTCTGCCAGTACTATATACTGTATAGTGACTTTATCCTTGGACTTCATGCTTGAAGGCAACCTTCCATCGGGCGAAGGGCGAGATTCCTCATTTTTGCAATAACAACAACAAAATTGAGAATATGAACGAAGATTTTTTGAGAATGTAAAATCTAGAATTGATGTTGAAGATAGTGGAAAGGAATTTTTAGGAATGGACAAGCTTTTATGGCGCATACAATTTTTTCATCAGTTTTTTAAACGCATCTTGTCTGATGACCTTCACTTGATAAGGATGTTTGATGGAATCCTCAGACAACCCTGAAATTTGTAAATTTGGCTGGTGTTGCTTCGTTGGCTTCAGTTGCTTCAAAAAACTGCAATCAAACCCCTTAAACACTCTTGAATAAAGATGTCTCTATCTATATATCTCTCTCTTTCTCTACAATGACATACAAGGTACCAGAAAAAAATCGCTGTAGAAAGAATTCTGAAGTAAATAACCCATACAACATGTGGAGTGAACTCCTATGAGACAAACAATTTCTTATACAGAGAAAATCGTTCCAGACGAGATCATTGGAGAGAGAGAGTCCACCTCTTCTCAAGAAAATATTGTCAACCTTGCTTTACATAACGTTTAAAAAAATTATAAGAAATCCCCGAAGTCTGAAAAGTCTTCCGCCAATGCCGGAAAAACTTCCCATTTCATCTAATGCTCATACAGGAGGTACCACGCAATTCGATCTCCTGCAATTTGACTGTCGAATTTTGCAGGGAGTTTAACCGGCAATTTGACCCTTGCCCCGCAATTTGACCTGCTTTTTCAATTTTTATTTTTATTTTTGTACTTATATTTAAAATGTGACAGAGTGTGAATAAGAACATAACACTGATGTGTAACATATAACGCCTATACTAATGTAACATAACATACATACAACATAACGAACCCCCAGGCAAGGGCACCGTTAGCCTGGGGAAGGTTACTACTTACCTAACTTAATTCTCTTCACTGCGAATTCTGACCCATATCTACGTACCAGGATCCCCCACCCTCAGAGCTTTAGCGGGATCTTGGACTTATG
>CAJPEX010006127.1:0-13711 GCA_905338405.1 Notodromas monacha | reverse complement strand
ACTAGCCCGAGACGAGGAAAGGTGGTTGTCCGCGCAATTAAGTGGGCAATAACCGGAAGAAAATATTTCATGAACTTGGTTTTCATCCTCGTACTTGAGTGGATCATACACACATTTAATCTCTGCCGATGACCGAAATACATCACTTGAAATGAGCAACCCCGTTTTGGAACAATCCGCACGGGAAAGGTGAATCATCAAATTGAAAAAATCAGAGAAGTTATTTTGTGAAAGGAATGAAAATTCCCACTTTGGAAGAGTTGTTTGTCTGACCCTTTGGAATTGGTTTAAATGTCATTCAATGTATGTAGGAAAAACTTAACAAATGTTGAACCTTCGGTATGTGGGTATGAATTGCATGTACGTATGGGCCGCAGCCGGATTCTGACCAGGAATTTCTCGGAAAACCCGGTATATATATGCCACAAAAAAGTTGGATTCTTTCGGGAAGTGAGCGAAAGTATATAGAATCTTTGGAGCTTACATTTCATTGGCTTTGCGGAAAAATTATTTAAAATGTGAACAGTTCGGGTAACACTGTCAGGCCACCCAAATTTACGCTTTTTTTTTTTACAATTCGCACACAAGTTTTCAGAGCATTTTCCCCAACAAGTTTCGACAAGTACACGTAAAGCTGTCATGGAATATGTTCAATAATGTGCTCACGCGAATCCTCTTTGCAAATACATTTTTTTCGATATAAATTTGTTTTTTAATTAGGAAAGGGATTCAGTTTTCAAAGATTAGTGCGGGATAATACGTTGGCCGATTGAAACAATATATAGTAACAGTACATCAGCAATAATATTTTGTAAGACCTAACGTTGCATCACATTTAAAAACAGGATTCCAATAATCATCTCACTTGCTCCAGTGCTTCACGTGTGTGAAATATTTGTCATGCGTTCTAATAATGTTATTCAACCCTCTGGAGAATTTAATCGAAATTCTCCAGGTGATCCACCTTTCCGTGCGAAGGAAAAGGACGGCTTGCTTTCCCCAAAAGTGTCACGCAAGGAAAATAAAACATCTGGACAGTTTTAAACGCTTCCCACATCTTACAAAGGCTTCTAGAATCCATAACATGATGTATTCATGGGCTGAAATTCGTAAATACTTTCGTTTCTTATACAAAATCAGCATGTGACCAACAGTAAAAATGTGCACGTCAAATTAAAATTTGCATATAGTTGCGTCTTCGAAAAATAACTTATGCACAGTCTTCATTGTTTTTTTTTTACAAAGCTCTTCGTCTTTAAAAAATGTATTCCCTGCTGGAGAATTTTTTATGATTTTTCATATTCACACATATACTCGTACTTCTGACTACAGTATTATGCAAACAATCCCACTTATACTGCTATTTATGATAAACATTCATCAAGACTCGTAGAAATGTTGACTCAGCGTTTTTTCTTTTATACTTTTTATGAAACCTGGAAAATTGAGTTAATCGGTTTACTGAACAATTCGTCCAAGATTTTGAAATTAAACCCTCCTTCGGTAATTTATTTTTTGCTTACTAGCTGTCAATGATTTTAATTATGACATTAAAACTGCTGTGATTACTGGAAACTTTTTGGGAGACTTGCCTTTCCTTGAGCAATGTGAAAAAATTATCTTTATAGATCCAATTTCTATTAGAAGAACTACTTTCACATCTCAAATTATATTCTGAAAATTTGAGCATTTATTTGATGAAGAAACTTCACCAGAAAAAAATTACATTCGAGCGGAACGCATATTACATATGCTGCGATTAGCGTAAATATAGGTACAGTAAGTCTTTTAATAAATAAAAGCGGTTCCATAATTTAAAAAGACGATCTGATTTCAAAATAATAATAATGTATGCAATAATGTATGCACTAGCTGAATAAATGCGCAATGCAAAACCCCTCCTAGATGAAATAACGCATTGCTACGGAACATAAACACAATTTATTTTCAACATGAACATTAACAAAGTGATCCACTCACAGACACATTCTTTTTATAAAATCAACTCTTGCAAAGTGACTTCAGACAGTTGAAAAAAGGCTCATCTGGAACCAGTGCAAAAAATCTGATAATTATAATGATTTCAGTTCCTGGTGAGAGTCAGAAAGATGCGTGCACAACAAACGAGAGGAATTTGAGAATCCGGGGATTCCTAGAGTAGGCCAAGCACTTTGATCCCCGCGCAAAAAAAAAATTAATCAGCAGAGGAATGTTGGTATGACATCGTTTGTCATGACGATCATTCATTCAACTCGAATGAATGGGACAAGCATCGTCGGCATTTCTTCCACGGACGACTGCCTTCCTGCAGCCAGCTTCGAAGCAATCATAGAGTCGTGAAAGAATGTTGTCGGGTTGCATGAAGGCACTTCGGGTTGTCAGGAATTAATTGGGTTCATACAATGAACGCTGAGGTTAATTTCGGCATGCCTCCGTACTTGTATTTGCCTTGCGCGAGCCGGGAAGTCTTCATTGTCAGCGCGGATCGAGTACCCGTTTCATTCCTATATAGTTTTCCCTGCCGGCTCGACCGGAAAAACGTCATGTCAACTTCCTAGTTTGAAAGAAAAAATCGGGGAAGTTTTTCTTTATCATTAATTTTTGGTGGTTATCTTTACTCGAAATCGAGAGTGATTTCACTCCCAGCGCAAATGATCGCACGCTCGCGCGTTCCGTACTTCGTTTTCCGCCGCGTCACGGATGAGTCTCTCGGTAAACTTTTCCTGTTGCGGAAAAAAAAAATGCATTCCTTGAAAGCCGCGAAATTGAGACCGCATTAGCGACATAACTTATTTCCGAATAGACGATTACAAAGTCTATCTCCTTCATAAATGCATTTCCGGAATTGTTTGATTACGAGTGAAGCTTCCCATTGAGGCATTAGTATTTAAAAGGTAAAAAGTAGCCTCTTTTTGCACGAACTTACAGATGCCTCGTGATGCACGTGCCAAAGTTTTCGTCCTTTTTTGTCGAAAATTTTTTGAATTCATTTAATTTCTTTGTTCTTGACCAAGTACTTTTCTTTTCCATGATGAAGTAACGACGTTTTATTGATATTCATTCAAATGGACTGGGCATATAGTTCTTTTATTTGCATGCGAAGGTGGGATTTATGTTTACATATTTAACTGATATAAATAGTAATACGATTGATCTGTTGCATTGATATGCTTATTGACACCCATCGCCCATGAAAAATTCAGCACATTTGAAATGGCACGCATTTTTAAAGGAAAAAAGTACTGTAATTCAGAGAATGTGTGGATATTTTTTCGAATAATTCCATAGCATTCTGGACAACTCGTTCAATGCGCATGGGAAGAAAGTGTTTTTCTAATCAGAGAAAAACGATAAATTAAAAAATTTCAAGAACCTTCAAAATGCCAATAAGGTTTTATAGATTTACTACTGATCACTGCGAAATATTGCATATTCGTGGATATTTTATGAGCATATAAGAATAGAAATGTGGTGGGTTTTCTCCGTAATTACACAAAAAAAACTTTTCATTCTTAGTCACATAAATATAGAAGAAATATTCGGCTAGTTTTATAGGTTTTCGAAACTATTTTCTTCCCAACCAATAGCATCTACGCGAGTCACTCATTCGTGTAGAAAGACTGAATATCCGAGGTACTTTTCCCTGTTCTCGTAGCTTCTAGATATTATCATACCATGCCTCTGGAAGAAAGCAAATTTATGTTGAACCCCCTTCGGACACGGAACAGAAAAGTGAGAGAGAGAGAGAGAGAGAGAGAAAGAGAGAGAGAGAGAGAGAGAGAGAGAGAGAGAGAGAGAGAGAGAGAGAGAGAAATAAGAATGCGATGAAGAGGATGAGCTATATAGCTGCGACGATGATGGCAGGAACGGATGCACAACACAGTGCAATAAGAAAAACGCCTCTTCCGATCCAGATACACACTAATGTATTAATTGTACAGCAGTCAAGCACGCGCGGGTTATTTATATTGAGCTGAATAGAGAGAGAGAGAGAGAGAGAGAGAGAGAGAGAGAAGCTACTCACCTGCTCGTGCAGCCGGAAAAAGTACTTGACGCGCGGAAGAGAGTCCAAGGAAGAAAAAAAAAAAAAGTATCCATCTTCTTCTGCCTTCTGCTGCTGTTGAACAACGTCAGTACGTCTAGTCTTTGCTTTAGCACTTGAGATTAAACCAAGAGACATGAGCGATGGTCTAAAAGGGAATGTAAGAAGTCCGGAATCCTGTTGCGAGAGTTGGATTTTCAACGATGTTTCCGGCACATTCGCAGAATTTCTTCCCTATAGATTCTTTTTTTTTTTTCTTTCAAATCTGGAATTTACAGTACGTGGCTGAAACGAAGCTAGTGTTCCGCCATTTCCGAAGGCAAGACTGAATGCCAAAGCAGATGAGAATCAAGTACTGCACGAGTATCTTGTCTACTCTGACGGAAAATCACTCGTGTGACAACTCAGGTAACTCGTCATTTCCTCCTGCTGAAATGTTGAAGTTAATCCCTTGCTTGAACTTTGACTCTCTGAATATTCACGGGGTTTTTTTCGAGTTTTCCTCCCTTGTATGCATGAATCCGCTGTGGTCCACTTCCGGCCAGTTTGATTTATCGCGTGGGCACGTACGGCTGACTTCCTGTGGGTTTTAATGAAAGTCGAAGCTTTCCAGATTATCCGCGGACCGATTCTTGACAGGCGCTCCCACCTACATGTTCCGGCAACCAGGGAAACAAGCATATATTTCAAATCATCACGCGTGTTCAAATCATTTTCAGAATGTTTAAATCAAATTCCTTTTCGATGACGACATTAGGATTTGGATATCGTATTCTAATTTATTTCTTGCATCAAGATATTACTGCATCGTCAGAACACCTTCTTTTCTTTTGTCCAGCATTCCAGACCGTGAGAAAAGAACTTCCAAACGATTTAGGATTATTACAACTTAAAATAAGGGTACTAATCCAAAACCTTAGACTCTTAGAGGACCAGGAAAACGTTTTGACGTTATTTGATTTATTTTTACTGATTATTTCTAAATTGTTTAATCCACCAAAAATTATCTGAAAACAAGTCGAAAACCTTGTGCTTTAATTTGTGATCAGTAATTTTCTCTTGCTGTGATTTTCGTCATTTTTAGAGAAAAGTAATGGATATTCATTGTGTTGATGTATTTTTAAATACAGTTTTATTTTGACCCTTATTGGGGGAATTGCTTCATTGATAAACCTAAATGTGCTGAATGGATGTAAGGGGAATGTGGGAATACTTTTTGAACCTTTTGAATGCTGACAAGTGGCAAATAAAAGCTTGTTAAACAATCAATGTATTCTTGCTCAAGATGTAGTCCGACCTTTTTCGCGACAGAAATCTTGGAAATTCGTCGCGCGAATAAAGATGGTGCATCATGTGTCACTGAAGCATTTTCGGGTGTTCTTTGCGACAGAAAATAGTATTTCTTCTTCGCATGGTCACTCGATTTTCAAGTGAAACGAATGAGTCTTTCAACGAGCACATCCTTCAGTCGGCTACACCGAAACCGAAGAACGATGTGCCGGAGAAATAAACACTGTAAAGAAAGTTTGTCACGCTCTATTGACTCTGAAATTTGATTGATAGCGGTGCTTTGTACGCGTTCGACAGACTCGGAATCTACGCAATTGAGCCACAGGTGTGCCACCAAAGGACCAAGCCAATCAACAACCCATTCAAAAGTTGTGCACGAAACAAATACTGCACTTTGGACGGGAACGGTTCCCTGGAAATAGACTAGTCTAGAAATTCTGAAACCGGTTCTCCGCGGCGCCCTGCCGTAAGGGTTCCGTCCGTAATTTGAGGGGCTCCGTGCCCACTCTTGGAAAACGGAAGAAGCTCCGAATTAAATGGAAAGTTGAGAGAGAACCGCAATGCGGGCAATCCTTTTCGCACAAAAAGACGGTACAGTATCGTGCTTACAAAAACTAGACGAAGAGTTTCACCCTATATCTATTCAAGTACCACGGGCACTCATGTAAAATGTGAACTTTCATTTTGCTGCAAAAAAATTGATGTAAATGTATCCCATCATAAGGTGCAAATCCCAATTTTTGGTTTTTAAATTCAATATTAAAATTCACAATACTCTACTGTACAATCAATTTAGATTTCGGATTGAATAAAAGCTCGAACTATGAAACAAAAACTAAATAGAAAGCAATTGAATATTTTTAACTCAAAAAAATTCATACTTTTTATTTTTAATTTTTAAGTGATCCCGTAGTGATATGGCCGATTCCAAAATTCGTGAAAAAATTTGTATCTAATTTTTAGGTACAGTATATATTTTCAGAAAAAATATACATGCGGTACTCAACTAAATGCTGTATGCACACAAGTATTCGGGCAAATATGAAATATTCATGACGATTGAATTGCAGTAAAGCGGATCTGATTTTTCCTCGCGTTCATTCGTGACAACAACTTTTTCAGGAAAGTTTTCAAGGGTTAGAATTACAATTCAACCATACCAATACGATGTTTAACACAAAAAAAACGGTGAAGCAGAAAATCCGTTCGATGATTTTCAAATTGTTTTATGCTCGATGTTGTGAGCTGCACAGTTTTAGATGCAATGAGCAGTGAACAGTCTAGGATGAATTTCGAAATGGCAATGCAAACACGTCTTCACGAACATACTGTACCAACATCCAGGTAGAGTTAGTAACTATTTATTCCATTCTTGATTAAAGCGGAGATTATTCATGCTCGAAATACTGTATTGAAAATTATGCTGACCAACCGTGACGAGTTTCTGCTGATCTAAACAAATAACGAGCCCAGTGCAAGTTCCGTATTTGTATACAGTACCAGGTCTGCTGCATTGTGAATTAAGTAAGAGTTCTCTGCATTGCGTTTTATTAGTACTCAGAAATAAAAAGTTTTGTTGAATTACGACTAGAGGGGAACACCGAAAACTTTTTTTAAAATTCTAACACACCGTGCCTGAAAATTTTTCTCACAAGATTCATCTCATTCGATCCGTCGGATCATAGCGAATCAGATTCGACCCTGTTTTTCTTACAGACTGTGGAAATACTGTAGCTCTTCAGAGATGGACGCTTTTCATTTTTTATGCTAATTTTTCGGATGCGGAATTGAAATGCATTAATTTTCTGTTTCAGCTTTCTAAAATGCATCAGTGACCCTCCTTGAAATTATCGAGACAATAATATTTTAATTGGAACTTGTAGAAAACTGTTTTTTCTGAACTACACATTAGGGTGCTTTTTTAATAACAGCTCCTTATGCCATGGACGATCATATCAAAGGGAGCTTATCAAACATTGAAAATACTGTATATACTTTTCATGAGATTTTGTATAAAAATTATATGGAAAAGCTTCTTGACCTCAAAGTTATTATTTGTACGTGGATTACACACATAAATTATCATTCACACCTGCGCTTTTTAGTCTTCAAAGTCAACTTCCCACAAACTCGTCAACGTAGGAGGCACACAAAACCCACGATGATTCGCTGCCGCTTTTCCTCGTGAAATTCGTGAAACGTGACATGAAAACACATGCTTTTTTCCCTTCCACGACTGTTGCCCTCTCCATGTAGATCGAGAAGGGAAATTACTGTCAAGGAATTAAAATTGCTGCGAGAGTTTATCAAGGCGAAAGAAAATTCAAACCTGACATTTTTAACGACATTTGCGCCGAGCTTGCCGATATTAGATATTCTGATTAGTCCACCGATCAGTCAATGAATTGCGTTGATATTTTGAGAAGACAAATTTCAAGTAGATCAATTAAAAAAAAGATCAAATTTTTAAAGAGCTTGAGCTATTACATCGAAAACTCCGAGATTTATGCTCAATTTAATGATCTTTCAAATGGTTTTATTGATTTAGCTAGATTAGCACTCCCTTCAACAAAGTGTCACTTGAAAAACTGACTGCCTGAAAGATCCGCCACTTGCTTCTATAGCATAAACTACGATTTTGGCAGTTTTCTGAATTCTCGAAGTTCAAATCCTACTTTCAACTGTGTTCGATGTATTTCTGTTCCTCAGTAAGAACAGCCAATTCTGACGTATTTGTATGCCTGAATTGTGCAAAAAATTGAGCACCTACCTGATTGATCCATGCTTTGTGGAGCAAAAAGCGAAGAACTGCCGCAGAAAGATGTGCAAAAAGTTTGGAAGATATCTTCCACAATGTTACAAAATAGTACAGTACAGTATTTTCAATTTAAATCCCAAACTGGGAATGCAAAGGAGAAACTCAGGTGGTCGGTATTTGGACATATTTGCGTCGAAAAGAAATTTCATGGATTAAAGTTCGCTCTTTTCAAGTTAATGAATGTACGAATTGTTCAGAAGACATTTAAATCCAATGTTTGGCATAACTGTTCTTTATTGCCACCCTGCTGATCATTTCCAAGGATTATTTGTACGATATAAGATAAAAGAAGAGAAGGTAGATTTGGACAAGTTTTCCGCACATGGCTGCTTTTGCACGTTACTTTCCGAATGCGCAGATATACAGTACAGTACAGTACTCTTCGTCTTCTTCAAGACTAGGGATTGAGGAATGGAGAGAGGAGCTTGAAAGCTGGTTTGATATGAACTTCTGCGCTGGTATGAGCTAAGAATTCGGAGAAGGGTCAACGCACTGCAAATCTGAGTCTCGGTTCGTAGGCGCCAATCTGTGGCCGACGTTCAATCTGCGCTGAAACATCCAACCAAATTCCTGTTTGCCACGGTTTTTTTTTTTCACAATCCCGAGCATCAAAACAATGTTTTTTTTTACTGGTGTCACGCTCATAAACGAGCCGAAAAACACTTCACCTTTTTTTGTCTGGTCATTTCTTCGGGTTCCCTCGACTTGTTTGCGCAGTTGGCGAGGAAATAAAGACGGGAAGGAACCCATCATCCCGAAGACAGGAAATTCACTTTCGTTTCGTCACCCAGTCGTCATTGATTCGAGAGGATTCTTGCACCCCCGGGGGTCATTTACTGGCGTTATCGCGATTGAGTTGACTTGTTTTCGCCTTTTTTTTGCGGTTTTTCCTCTCTCCGTATTTCCCCGCATCCGGGATGCATTGCAGTTACGCAACGTGAGCTCGTGAGAACCGACGATTTCGAGGATTTCTTGTTGTTCCGGAAATCTTTTGCTTTTGTTGAAAGCTCGACCGTCGATTTTGCACTCGAATTGCTCTCACGGATGAAGGAGAAAATGCTACGGCTCAGGAAGAATCCAAAATCTACCGGATTTCTTGGCTCGCGATCCTCAGCAATACCGACTGGAAATGAAGTAAAGCGGCACCAGTACTGAATTTTCGTCGCATTTTTTTCCTGAATCATGCAGTACTGTACCTTCTATGCTGATGAACATAAATTATTTCCGAATGTTTTTGCGGAAATAAAAGGTCGGCAATTAATTTTGCTTTCGGATCACTCTCACTGATGAATCCAAAACTCCTATAGGATTTTCAAGGTTGCTTCTCAGGTACACGAACGAAACAAATTAATGCCCAACACAGAAATTTTTCGCATTTTTCCTCCTCAACGTTTGCATTCCTTCTGTGGTGATGAACATGTGAGTGTTTTTGAAATCTCAGCGGATGATTTTTTTTTCCTTTGAGGCTCTTGACCCTGTGGTTAAACGTACGTACCCCAGAATATAAAAAATATAGGCACCAGCAGTCCTTTTGGTCTGTAAGAAATTCAATAGTTTAAAATTTGCAGTCCTTTTTCAGGTCTGATCAGTGACAAATGCACTCACTGGTGAATGCAACATCTTGCGGCATGAATGCTCTTCTTGGCACATATAAATTCCCTGAGGAATTTTAGATTCTGACTCTCAGACATTTGGACTAGACGGATGAAATAAATAGATCAACGCCAGTATCTCAACCACAAATTTTTTTCGGACATTTACGTGCCTTTTTTGTTGAATGCATACCTTGCAGAGTTTTTTTTTGCACTCGCTGGATCGCTTACTAAAAAGACGATGACTTGGAGGTTCTGTTGAATAACAGCCTAGAAAAATTTGAATTTTTTTCAGTCAAGCCGTTGATGCCATAAAATGTTCACGTTATAACACTTGTTCGAGTTGCAAACACTTTTTTCGTTGCCTTGCTGAACTTTCGCGTATCTTCGCTTTTGATAAACATATCTCGCAGTGATTTGCTAAAAACGGCGGATGATGAGATCTACGGAGTGGGTGTAATGAGTGCGGCAACGACGTTTAATGACCAGCAGCCGGGTTTCATCAGGGCTGCCGAGAAAGGAGTGACCCGATTGCTCTTGCTGGATCATTGGGTTCGACTATGGACCAGCGATACCCTATCATTATTGCCTATGGAGAATCCTACGAATTTCAGAGTTTATCGAAGAGGCCATTATTCTCCAGCAGATAATAATTGTGAAGATCTGAACTAGCATCTGAAGGAGGCTCTCTTTCCACATCAACTACGATGTCAATATTGATCAATTTCAAAAGTAGTCATTCCACAATGGTCTCCGTATGGAGTTCAGAGGTACAATTTTTTAATACCAGCTCTAATTTTCGAGGATGATACGTTTGAAAGTGAAATGACGTCCTAGAAATCGCCTGTGAAGCGATTCTTTCTGATGAACGCAATCTTGAGAGTAAAACTGGTCGAATATTACATCCAACGAATCATAGCCCTCATTTTCAGCTCCTTCAGGACGAAAATATCAAATCAAAACGACATTTCACAGAGGAATGATACTTCAAAATATTCTTTTCAAGGCAATACAGTACATTGTTCACAAGCAGGGACTCGTCCAGGTGATTAAAATGGTATTTTTGCAGTCATAACCCAATGATGATGATCTTCAATCAGCAGAGTAATTGAAGACAAGAAGATCCTTCGATACTTCTCTGATTCAAAATAAATGCTAAAATGAGTCTTCGATTCTCGAACGGTGCATTTTGAAATTTTGTCCGAAAAAATCAACGCGTATCATACGGTAATTCACAAGGAGGTATATTTAAAAAAAAAAAACATTATTCTCAATGAAAGCATCCTGGAAGGAAACCTCTGAGAGAAATATTTCAAGATAATATCGTGACTTTTGAAGCCAACTGACTTTCCTTCAAACTAACTGTAGACGAATAAAAATCGATCAAAACACGCTTCGCGTTTCTATCTCTCATTACGAGATGGTTGAAAGGCATGATACTTCTTCTTGCCCAGAGCGGAAGTAAGAAAAGAAAGCTAGTTTACTTCAGTGCACTGGGAATTTCCAAAGCAATAAAGCTTCGAGTTTTCCGAGTCAACAATTCCCTCCAAGAACATACAATTTTATGCAGCGAACGCAATGGTGCCAAGAAGGAACTTCGGACTCCGTGGGAAGAAACACAAGCGTACGAGACACTCTGATCATTTGAATACCGTACACTTGTAGGATACTTTGGTGATTGGCGAAACGTCGTCTTGGGACTATAAAAAAGTTTTATATATATATGTATGCAGGAATGCCACTCATTTTTAAGCTTTTCTGAAAACAGAACTCGTTTTATTATTGTGTAAAATGTGCGCATCTCCGGACAAAATAGCGCACTTCGAAGGCAACGGAAATACGATTGAGTTCGGGAAATAATTTTTATGTCTGAGCAATCTTCTGCTTTAGACGTCGCAGAGATGGAAATACATTTTACGAAATACGTATTTAATTATTGCACAGTTATTGTACCAGTTTTCATTTCCGAGTAAAACGAAGAGCTAGACAAAACATGGTATCGCCAAAATAAAATTGTACGAGTCAAACCTGCGTATTTTGTGCATTTTCTGGAAGTTTAAAAGCCACCAAATTGTATTCTTGAAAACCCTGTTTATCTGCACTGTCGCATATCTGACGATTGGAAGAGCTCTGATTTTCCATATCCTGAAGAATTGGAAATATTATCGAACATGTCCATTTGTGACCAAGGCTTTAATTTTTTCCAAATATTTTATTTTTACTGTGATTTTCGTCATCCTTAAAAAATGGAAATTCATTATTTATAAATTTGTATGCACTGTGGATAAATAATTATGTGCTTTCTTTTAATACCAACGGTATGTAGGAAATTATCTTTTATTGGCCGGAATGTGTTGAATGAATGTGCAGGAACATTTTGGAACCTTGTGAACCTTGACAAGTGACAAAGAAAGCTTCTACTGTAAATAAATCAAATGGCTGAATTAAGTGAGCAGCGGATTCGAAGTACCTTGTTTATTAAGAAGCATCTGGACGCCTATATAAAGGCCGGTTACTTTGTTTAATGTCGCAGAATATAATCTTGCAAACAAATCAACTCAGCAGAAATGTGAAAAAAATGTATTTTGCTGCTTCTCCGGGGCTTACATTTTTTTTTTTGTTGGAGAATTCGTTTTTCGCTGTTTTGGAAAGCGCCGTTTTAAGAAGCGCTCAAGTGTGCCAACGCTGGAACAACAGGGTGTCGGGAACGGAATTTAAAGCGCCTCGAAGGGTTCTTCGTGACAACAGCAGTTCAGCGTTCGCATGTTCGAAGGAACACCCGAATAAATTTCCTTCCCACCGAGTTTGAAATTCGGTCCTCGGGCGCTGCGAGCCTTCTGTTCCGATTTACCAACAACGGGCAATTACGCTCACGAGGCCTGGTCGCTCATTAATTCTTCGCACGTCCAGAGAAATTGCCTCGGCGTCCATCTTTTTTTTTTCCTTGCTGTTGTTCCCATCTTTTGGAGACTTTTTTCTCTGTTGAGGCCGTCTGCCATTTCTCGGGACATTTCGATGCTATCGCTTGCGCCGCACTCTGGATTCTTGACGGATGAAACCCCCCTCGTGTTGCCGGAACTTGGACGTGTTTCCCTGAACAGTGACGCGCGGAAAGACTCTGAATGGTCCAACAGGCTTTTAAGGCCCATTCGTTTTTTCCCCGGTGTTGAAACGAGAATCTCCGAGCTTTGCAAAAAACAACCGACGATGTGTATCCTCTTATTTATTTATTTTTTGCCACCGCCACCTTTTCGATGACTTTTGGAAATACAATGAAGGCAGATACTAAAAATTGTTTCGCAGGATGGTTTCTTCTCTGACACACGGGAAATGGTCAAGTGCTTCATGCTTTCTTCTGAGAATTTGCTGTGCTCAAGTTCGAAGCATAATGAGAAAGTATTTCAGGACCTTGAAAAAAAATTCCTCTGTGTACTCAAGTCTCTGAATCAAAATCGCCAAGCTGACTTGGTTGACATCTTGCTTGTCGCAGACCGGACCCGACAAATAATCAATTGGGATGAATTTCCAAATGACATTTCGCGCACTTTTTTACCTCATGAACGCAAAATTGCAAGGAGTAGACTTTTTTGCTCTTCTTTCAGCATTGTTGTTATATCTAGGATGTATTTTCCGGGGATCAGGGGAGTTCCGAAAGTTTTTGGATTCCAATGTACAAGCAGAGACACGAGACAGATCCAATATTGCTTCTTAAAAATTAAACATTTCTAGAAGATAGCTGTGCATGCAAAGGTAAATTCATGAATTTCATAAGAAAAATTAGGGCGTTTAATTAAATGAAGAAGGATTTCCAAGATGGGAAAAGATCAAAGGAACATTTGCATGAATATGATGCAAAATGGCATAAATCGAATTCAAAGCTACTTCGTTATTGTTCCAGATTTTGCTCACTCACTCACTCAAGGATGTGTGATTTTGATGTTCGTGATATGGATACTCGTATACACGTAT
>CAJPEX010006126.1:0-13714 GCA_905338405.1 Notodromas monacha | reverse complement strand
TAAATAAATAAAATTAACCTCTAATATACCGGTCCCCATCCCTCAAATTTTATTCCATCAACAATTGGCCCTTTATTAATTCTTTATTATTGTAAATGTATACTGGCACTTCGTATGCTTGCATGATATGGACGCAGCAAATTTTTAAGAGGACGCGGCTCATCGATCCCGAAATTTTCCTGTCGTTTCAAAGCATTTTTCGAAGATTTCTTCTCGCGAAAGAAAAAATAACTCTGAACGCCAGCTTTCAGCTGTGGAACACTTAATGTTTGGTTGAACATCAAGCATTATTCAGGAGAGATTTCCTTGCACTGCTTTAGAGAAATGGCAGCAATTCTTGCACACAAAAATCCATTTAGAAGATGTGAACATGGATTAATCTTTTCAAGGTCAATATAAACGGAAGAAATTTGAAACTGAGTGTATGATGTCATTGATGTGCTATCCAGCATATGGTGCATGAAAGAGAAATCGATGAGTTGGTGGAGTTTACGACTACGCATCAGGAGAAGTGACATCTATAAAAAAGCTCACGAACAGATCACAGAACTTTGAAAGTAGGTGTCACAGCAGTATTCGCGATCGGGGATATGCAGTATTTTCATTGTACACACTTACGGCGGATCGGCGGTGCATTCAATTTCCTTATTCCCGCACATATAGAAGTGCGAGGTAAGTGACCAAGGGGCTAAAATATTCATTCAACAACTGTGCCATGAAATGCTGCACCTCTAAATTTCTTGTTATCGAGATCGAGTTGCATTAGATTGGCGGAAACGATTACATATACGGTATACTGTACATGCAGTACTGTATAAGAAATGACTTCTCGTACACGAGAGCAACGACCTCCCTCATTTTGGGTTCAATGCACGAAGAAGCTCCCTACTCGCCAGTTGTTCCCTGATGGACAGATCACCTCTCGTTTATTATTTCTTCTTCAGCTGGCTGACTTGCATTCATCCAACGCAGGAACGTTTTTTTTCCTCATTCCCGCAACAAACTTTCCTACGCACGTACACGCGGCCCGGATAACAACAACCTGCCGCGAATACGTCGAGTCATCCCATGTACGGATGAGTAACGCATTTAGTGCAAGNCGTTTTTTTTCCTCATTCCCGCAACAAACTTTCCTACGCACGTACACGCGGCCCGGATAACAACAACCTGCCGCGAATACGTCGAGTCATCCCATGTACGGATGAGTAACGCATTTAGTGCAAGTTTTTCCCTCCGTTTTATTGTTGGAAGGTTTCACCATTTACAATATACCCGAGCTACGCTGAACTGTATAGCGAAAAATGCCGAAGAAAATAAGTCTCACCAACAGTTATCCGAAATGATAGACTGCGCTCGTGATACGAGATTTTCTTGTGTAGTGTGTTGCTTGTGTACGTGTATAATTTTTGTGTGATGGTGACGAGTGTACTGATTTAGCTCGATTTATTGAAAAAAAACTTAGGTGATTGGAGTCATTTCTGTTCTTAACCTCAGGCACGCTTTTTATGAATTGTGATTGATATATAAAAGGCCGATTGATGGTTGATATCTGCCCTGAATTTAGCAGAAAATTAATACTGTATCTGCACATTTTTGAGGTACTGCGAAGATACTCAGCATCCCTTCGCATCAAATTTATGTTCCTTACCCCAGATTTTCGACACCCCAATAAGTTTTTTTTATCTCTCTGCTCTTCTGTTGCAAAAAAAAAAGAAATTTCGAATTTCAGTTTTCCCTCCATTTTTCGATAATGAAATTTCCACTTCTGAATACACAGAAGTATATAATTTGTAGGTATTTACGACTATAATGGTTTATCGTTTGTGGAGAAAGTTGTATTTAATTTTTTAGACAAATGGCTGCACGTGAGGTGTTTTTAGTGAGATTGAAAAACACCTATAAACTCTGAATTCATGCACATACGTATAAATTACGCATTACGGAAGTGTAATTTAATTGTTCTGCAATGAAAAATACTGCTATTCTGCTGGTGATTGATTCATTTCAGCCGCCGTCATTCTTCCGTAGAGAAAAATGAGCATAAATATAAGTCCATTCGAAGTTTAGACAAATTCCGAAAGACAGGGAGTTTCCCAAAAATTTCTTCGAAATGATAAATTTCCATCAAAATACTGCTCAAAAAATGGAAAATTGCCTGGTGAATTTAAAGAGCCTCCATCAATTTTTTAGTAGTACAGTAATTACTGTACCTCGTATCTTTGTGATAACTGAAGTAACTACAATTTCCTCAAGTGCTAATAATTTTTTTTTTTACCAATGAATCGAAGATCTTCAGTGAAAAACAGATTCAGTAGTAAAATATGTCATGATACGAATGATGTTCATGGATATCAAATGCAGGTAAATTAAGCTTCATCGACGAATTTCTTGCCTGATTCCCCTCCAAAATCCAGGAGCAGTTTTTAATTTGACAAGATTGGAAACGAGGAGCGCAACTGATGAAAAACTGCAATATTTTTTCCTGGGATTTTGGGTAAATCGAAGGACCTTTCAAAATAACTGTCCATGACCGTAAATTTCATTTTATCTTGGTGTGAATTGGCCGAGGCTAATTCGGTTTTATTTATGGCTGTGAGAAATAATGACTCATTTTTTCTGGCACATTTAATCGACATCCAACAGAAAATGAGACCACCGGGCATGTGTTTACACCACGTTTATCACATCGCGATAATCGCTGGCATTATTTCAGTGCTGTTCAGTGCAATTTCCAACTGTGCTGCTGCTGCTGATAATTGGCACGATAATGCGCGAAGCACTCAGTGCAGCAAAATCCTCATCGTGGCGCCGATTTCGTCAGCGAGCCACATCTACATCTACGGGGCATTCGCTCGCGGTCTCGTGGACAGATGTCACTCCGTCCACCTCCTCGCATCCTACGAATCCAAGTCTCACCGACACCCGAACATAACCCAGGTCTCGACCCCGACGTTCAAACGCCTCTCGGATGAGTTCTTTTGGTTCAAACTCAACGAACTGCCGCCGTATTCGACGTTTGAAGGCACTGCTTACCTCGCGTGGATCATGAATCAGGCACCTCGGGCTTGCCAGGAGCTGCTGGGCGATGAAGAGTACTTGAAATACTTGAATTTGCCCGATGATCACTTTGACTTGGTCCTCGTGAGTCCGCACATCATAGATGATTGTGCACTCGCGTTCGCGCACAAGGCGCGGAGAGGGAACAAACCCTGGGGTCACCTTTTCAGCAGCATCGCGGCACCATGGGTATCCCACGCCTTTGGCAACCCTGCCTTTGGGAATTTCAAGTAAGGATGACAGCGCTATAGAATGTCCCAGCAATCCCGCATATATAACGAAAGACCCATTCAACGACAATTTCGCATATATCAAGAAAAGTCTTGGGCAGCGGAGAAAAAACAAAAACAAATTAAAAACTCGTACAGCAAAAATGTAGTCCTACGGTATACATTTTAGGGGATGAACAATTCGTATGTTTCGCTTGGCTGACTGCATATAGGAGTCATTCAAAGTCGTTTGAAGCCGGGACAAATTTTGCACATAAATACCCGCAATTACTTCATCGTTATCGATTTATTTCTTTATTTAAGGTTCGCGATATGCTGACATGTGTGGTAATGTAATCATAATAGTAAGGTTAACTATATACCGTACTGTACAGTGTTCGGAATACATCAATTATCGTTTGAGCTTTAATTCCACCCTTTGTCCAGAAGATGACACTGCTTCAAAACCGCGGTTTAATTTTTCTCGGTACTGTATTGTAAAATTGTACATCCTGTGCCGCATACATTCTGCTGTTCTTTCCACGACGGCTGATGAATTGCAAAGTGATTCGGGAAATCCATCAATCTATAATGAAATCTTGAAATATTCTCCAGACCGGCCTTCACCTCGCCATGGACTCACCCCATGCCATTTTGGCAACGTGTTATAAGCGTATTGGTGCAAATCATGGGTAATGTACAGCGTCACTCAGTCTCCTACGCAAAGGTGAGACAAGTGCTTCAAGAATCCTGGGATCCCACGATTCCGGATCTAGAGGAGCTGGAAAGAACATCTGTCATCTCCTTTGCCAACGAAGACTTGCGACTGTTTGTGTATCAAGAACCCAGGGTTGCCGACATGATCCCGATTGGTGGCATCCACGTCGGGCCTGCGAAACCCTTGCCCAAGGTTGAAAAAATAATTCCACAAGTTTATTCATGTATTCTATTCATTCATTAATCACGAGCCTGACGAATCAGTCGTTATTTATTTATGTGCATATTTATGTAGTGAGACCCCAAGATGAAGACATAATTGGTGTATCAAGATTCAAGAGTGTCCCTAAGTCAAAATGTCCTTAAGTTGAGTTTAATTTTCCCTTGGACTTACATTATATAATTTTTAATTGGTGTTTTATGGAGAAAATATTCACCATAATTCTGTGAACATAAAAATTGTCTCCCAATTTAAATGGATGCAATCAATATATTTTAACACAATATGGACATTTGGGGAATTGAATACTGATACCTCTGTACAGCACATAGAAATGTTGGCATTCTCAGTAAAAATAACATTCAAGTGAAAAAGAGCAAAGGAAGTCCCCCTATGCTGGAGGTAATTTTTTTAATTAGCTAAATGGATGTTAAATTGGTGAGAGAAATGCCCAAGAACTTTTCTTACATCAATTTTAGGGTTGGAAATGTATGTTATTTGTAATTTGGCCAGAAACTTATTTGCCATTTTATCACAAAATGTCCTTATGTAGAGTCAGTGTCCTCATTTTGGGCCTTTTTGATTAATTTTTTATAAGAAAATCAGTGTCCCTATGTCAAATTGTTTGTTTGTCAAGGTGTCCGCATGTGGGGGTCTCACAGTATATTTAAAAGAAGCTATAAAGTTCCCCCCAAAAAATATAAAAGAAACTGCCCAATTTCTGCGCACACAGTTTTAAATTTTCATGATTTCCCAATTCATTATTTTGCGAAAAAAATGCATTGCAACCTAGATCACTGACGGAAGTAATAATCGAAGAATAAGAACTAAATAGTTTAGGCTCATTTATATTTTATTTCGGCCTTACTAAATACTGCTCCATAGCTCCGATAAAAGCACGACTAATATATTTATAATTCGCATGAATTTTCTTGCGCTGCGTAAAAAAAAGCGCAATATTGAAATTTTATGTTTTGAAATTGAAAAGCCGCAAAAAACGAAGATTCTTGACTCATAAACCTTCCCTGCATGATGATGCCACTTAAGAATTTAAAATTGAAAACTTTATTCTCGTTTTTCCGTTGTGCTACAGGATTTGGATGAGTGGGCGAAGTCAGCAAAAAACGGTTTTGTTCTTTTCGCACTCGGAAGTGCGGTGAAAAGCAAAGACTTTCCCATCGACGATCGAGATAAATTCGTGAATGCTTTCAAATCTTTCCCCGACGTCAAATTCTTATGGAAATGGGACAACGGATCGATTCCAGGACTTTCAGCGAATGTCAAATTGGAAGACTGGCTTCCACAATCGGATGTTCTTGGTTCGTATGTGAAATACATGCTTAAAAACATTACTGTAATTACAGTATATCTATTCATCTAGGGATAAAATGAAAGTTTACCTCTATATATTTGGTATAGTTTTTAATTTTTTCTAAATCTCTTCCAGTCAAATGCATGGATCCCGAACCTAAATTTCAATTGGGAAATGTTTGAGAGAGTGAAACCAGCATTTTTGCCAAAAAACAAATCTAGAGGATGGTAAAATTTTTGACTTGCAAATTTTGATGAATGCTTTATTTACAGGAGGCTGAACTTGGAGACAAGGGTTTATATTCCAAATTGGTCACTCACTTCCTTTTGAAAAGAATCAAGTTAATTTTTTATTGCTTTTCTAATTCCTGGGTTCCCTGAATAATTACCGAAAAATATCTCAATGTAAGAGTTGCATGAGAAGAAAAGACTTTCAATTTGGGAGGTCTTAATTACATTTCATCATATTATTTTCACTGAATTAATTCGAGAACAATAAAGGCCTCATCACATTAGTGTCTCCATCTGCATAATTGAATTCAGCCATTAACTACACAAAAATTTGCTATAGGGAGGTTTTTGATTTGGCGATGTTCCATAGCTGTGTTTGTTATTTTGATTGATACTCCGGGAAAATTATATTTTCAGCTGTTCTAATGGCATTCAAAAAATCTCTAAAGCTTCAGCTTGTCTGTTTGACACTATACCATGCCCTGAATTATTTATTCAAGGCCATTTGCTTCATTCCCGCGCATTAGAAATAATCTAGGGATTATACAAAATGCATAGTTTAATTTTCTAAATATAATATTTTGTTTCTTTCTTGCCCACTGAAATTATTATATTTCTTGTCAGGCCACAAAAATATTCGAGGATTCATCACCCACGGTGGCATGTTGAGCACACAAGAAGCCACATATCATGGAGTGCCCGTGGTGGGAATACCCATAGGTGCGGATCAGCACAGCAACATGGGTAGGGTTGCCAACGTAGACCAAGCCGGTGTTACTTTGGAATGGTCATCCTTGACAACGGAAAAGATTGTGGACGCTATAAAGGTTATCCTTGAAGACAAAACGTGAGTATTGATGAAATAAAATTAAAAAAAAACTGAACCGATTCATCAGGAATTACTGTTGGATTAAATGAATATTATTTTATGTCCCCAAGTCAAACTCATCCAGAAGTGGACCCCAAAAATTAACTTGAGAGCTTTTGAGTTTGGAAAACTGGCATTTCTTGAGGAAAAAATTATGGAATAGCTACAAGCTTGGGTTTTTTGGTCCTCAAACTTGCTGGGTGAATGAGTTGACAATAGATACTGTACTAAATTAATTTAAAATCAAGCGCAAATTTGCTCAATTATTCACTCGCTCTCTTTGAAAAACACTGTTGCTTGTAAAATTCTCTACTTTAGACGTGCATTCTTCTACGGTAAAAAAAACTTCTTCGATATTTAGGGAAACATGGAAAAACGCCTCTTGGCGAGGAATCGTTCATATTTTTTCCGCAAACATTTTCTGCACTTTGAGAAGAAAAAAGCAGTTGAAATATTCTGGACTCAGGTTACTTTGATCTGTCTAGGTTTTTTTTTTGTGGGCACTATATATGTTTTGCAAAAATTTCCTGGCTCTGAAACAAGTCAAAGGTGAAAAGAATTCATAGCCAGCAGAGGGACTAAAAATAAATTTTGCTTATTTTTTGAAACTTAATTCAACATAGTAAAAATAAGGTGCAATACATCCAACTGCTGAGTGATTTGTAAGTTTTTTGTTTCCTTTTTCTGTGCAGAATAATCAACAGTGTCAAGCGTCGGTCAAGACTCTTCAAAGATCAACCCGAAACCCCTCTAGAAAGAGGTGTTTTTTGGACTGAATATGTCCTGAGAAATGGCTACGACACTGGCCTACGCTCTTTGACAAGAGACGTCAATTGGTTCCACCTGTACGCCATTGACGTTTGGCTGTTCCTCATTTCCGTCTTCACTGTTTTCGTCATGACTGTCGCTCTTTTCGCCCGGTTCGTGTTCAAGGCTGTGAAAAGCTTGATCTCAAAGCAAGAAAACCAGAACTCCAACCGAAACAAGTCCAACAGTGCTGGAAAATTCACCCGAGCGACGAAACGAAAGGCCAACTGATTTCAAGTGTTCCATTCCATGGCTGAACCATGAGGCTTATGAATATAATGATGAGGTTTGAATATAATGATGAGGTTTGAATAAATGTTGGATTTTGAAAAGAGCATCACATATTTTTAATTTAATACATTTTTGTGTACTGTATATAACTGCATTTGGACTTCATTATACAGTAAAATCTCATTAGAACAAACTATAACAGGATAAAAAATTAATGTTCTTTGAATTAGAGGAAAATTCTTTCTCTGCATAATTTTTATTTGAAAGGAAGGTATAAATTATGCAATGGAGCCAAGGCATTTTTAAGAAATTTGTAATGCACCATAACAGTGCTACCATATACAGTTGAACCTAGCTCTCTAATAAGTCAAATTTCAAGAGACCAGCTAAAAAAATCTTTTCTTCCTTTTAAGACACATCAAATCACTTGCTTTATTGCTTTTCTATTTCATATGTCAAGAAAATTATAGCCTGAAGGCATCAGAAAATTTGAATTATGGAGGTTTGAGAAAGAAGACTATGAGCTAGTGAGGTTTTTAATGTTCAATAAATATCTAAGGGGATTCAGATGGGCTGAAAAAAATTTGACTCATGGAGGTACAGTTGATTTTTGAAGGTTCAACTTACTGAGGTTCAACTGTATATGAAGGTTGAATCCATTTTCATCATGGTGCTGGGCTAGTTGACCTATTTTCTTGTCAATATATAGTGTATTTACTGGAGTATCTCACACCCCCTTTTTAATGAATGGTAAAATAGAAAAGTGGCTAGGCAGGTCTGAACTTTAATTTGTAAAAAATATTTTCTAGTGATTCTTGTCACACTTGATATTCCAATACAGGATTTTTAACCTTTTTCTACAGACAATTGAAAAAATGGAAATGGCGGAGAATTAAAATTCAATTTGACTAAAATTGAATAACAAGCTAAATTCTGATGTATATTTAATTTCCAAAATAATAAAATTTTCTGTCTATAAAAATTCTACACACATCTTAATCAGGAATAGATTTTTTCTAAATTTCAGGCTCAAAAATTAAGGTGCACATCACACTTCTTGAGGGTGTGTGGTACTTGACTATAATTGAAGTACTGTACTGTACAGTGGGCCCCTGACTTACAACGGGCCCATGTTACGTCGGTTTCAACTTACGACAAATTTTTTTTATTTAAAAAACCCCCAACTTACGTCAGGGTTTCATGATACGACAGCTTCTGAGGTTCTTCACCTCCCTCCCACCAACCGTTTTTTTTGTGCCATGCATGTACCAACAGTTTTCCTGAGAGGAAGTGAGTTTTTTTTGTGCCAATTATTGCTGAATAATTGTTTTAGGAGGGATTTTGAATTTTGTGTGTTCAGTGCTGCCCTGTGCATTTCATTATAGCTGAATAATTTTGTTTAGGAGGAATTTAATAATTTGACAGAAAATTATCCATTCTTGCAATTTTAAAACTCAACTAAATGTTTATTCCAGGCATTTCAAATTTTTAGTGTGTGAACCAAGCCCTCCATCTGTTGAGATGGCACCTAAGAAAGTTAAAAAAGTAATAACTATCCAATTGAAAAAAGAAAGGTGTAAAGAAGATGAGAAAAAAAGTTGTGAAAAGTGCTCAAAATTGTGAAAATCATTCTCCTCCTACCCTATTTCACTACCTTACCCCCTATCACTTTTGTTTTATTCAGTCTTTCAAACACGTCTTTTGTCTATTAATGCAATTTCTGACAAAAATTTGAAATTTAAAGGTAATTTTATTTTAAATTTTTTTTTTCTGGAACAAATTAATTTTTTTATAATGTAACCTTAAGGGAAATCAGGTTTCAACTTATGACGGCCCCATGTTATGACGTCCATCCTGGAACGGATTGATGACATAAGATGGGGGCCCACTGTACTTCTGTAATTCCTTTGACACATAAATTCATCCAATAATACAGTATACTGTTGCTGATTTACTTTATTTTGCACTGAATATATTCCATTGAGGTTATTTTTTTCCATCACTGATGCCTCTATATGTAGTATAGTGCAATGTCTTAGCGTTTCTGCCGTCATCTTTTATACTCGACTATTAAAAGGTTTCCCCATAGGAAAAGAAAGACTTGCTCCTCCTCCTCCTTATATTCACCTAATGGATAAGATAAGAGGAATCTAAACAGATACTGACCTGCAGTTGCTGGGTTTCGTGTCAACCTTGGGCTTTTCCCTCGGCTCTATATATGCAAGAAAAGCCCGAATAAACGCATCATCGACAAAACCACCCACCTGAGAGCCGCAACCATGCAACCCAAACGCATCCCAGCAGTAAATACTTCTGGGGATGACCCAGTGTCCGAGAATCGACTGACTGACTGCTTGTTGCTGTCACGCCAATGTGTATCCAAGACCTGTCTTTTGCGCCATTCAGCAGAGGTCAGCTTTGAATAATGATCCCCACGCGGGTTTCTTTCTGGGATGATGGGGGGAAAAACCCACCCACCCATCCACCTGTTGGGTTCCCCTATATAAAAGCTTCCTTCCGGTGCGGGTCAAATGAGGCATGCGAAGTTTATTTATTTTTTTAGTTTTGCAGGACCCTGAAGGGGATGAAAATGTCTCTGGGGTAATTTAGAGTAAGTCCCCATATTAAGAAAGGCTGACACATACAGTAAAATTTGCCTGGAAAGGAATTTTCCTTGAAAGAAAAAAAAAAACTTGACTCCCCTTGAAAAATTCATATTTAAAATTCAAACACAGTTTGTCTCGCTTGACAAAAGATTCCTTCCAGAAAATTTTCTTATGGAAGATTCTGTGACTCACACAACAAGATTGTCCCAGTTCATACAATTTTTGGGCCAGGGCTGACATTTTTGATGGGAGAAAAAAGTTTTAGTTTTGCTTATTCATATCTTCAAAATTTGTGAAATTTAGAAGGTTAAACGCTCAACCTTGTCATGGGATGACTTATGTTTAATGGTAATTAATTTTAAATCCACAATTTAATCCTGATCAATCCCAAATTCATGGTTTAATGCTGAAAACAAGAAAAAGTACAGTTTTTAAAGTTTATTATGGTATTTTAGAGAGTGTCTGGGATTTGGATAAATAATGTGCAAGATGTCTATATTCATTATGGTGAACTGCATTTTTCATTATACATGCAGAACAGTTCTGCACAAAAAAAGTTGTCCAAAACTGCATGTCCTTAAAGTTCATTATGGTCTTTTGGCTATAGTGTCTGGGATTGGTTAAATAATGTGCAAAATTTTTATTCATTATGGTGAACTGCATTTTTCATTATACATGCAGAACAGTTCTGCACAAAAAAAGTTGTCCAAAACTGCATGTGCTTAAAGTTCATTATGCTCTTTTGGGGAGTGTCTGGGATTGGTTAAATAATGTGCAAAATTTTTATTCATTATAGTGAACTGCATTTTTCATTATACATGCAGAACAGTTCTGCACAAAAAAAGTTGCCCAAAACTGCAAGTGCATGCGCTCTGTGCATTCCCAATAAGGGCTCTCTGAACACCTACTATAAGTAAGGGTTCCACAAGTATCTTGTCTTAACCAATTGATTGAGGATATCCAATTCCTGATCAGGCAATCAATTTGTTTCACTTTTAGTTTACTGGTTGTGGACTATTTGTAGGAGATTTAAGTCATTTTCTGCATACTTTCAAAGAATATAAAGAATACTCCAAGCAGATTCTGATACAAGGGTTTTATTCCATACACAACAATTTAAATGTATCTTGCAAGCAGAGCAATGACAAGGTTTTGCACCAGCATTTATGGGGTAAGCCTGCCTAACTATACAATACACTAATATAAATAGACTTTGTGGGATGGACTTCAATGTCAAGCATAGGAACAGATTTGGATTGTTGTCAACATACTTGGTTGTGCAGTGATCCAAAGAAAGGACAAACAACATGGAAAGGCATATTTTAACGTCCACAGTGGGAGGAACAAGCAGTAGGATCCTACAGGGGTCTGGGGGGCAATAATAAAGACGTCGTGTAACATGTGTCTGTGGCCTTGTTTAACTGTTTGTTTCTCAGAAGGGAAAACGCATCCATTACATTAAATTGTCAGGATGGCTGAGCGGTCTAAGGCGCTGCATTCAGGTCACAGTCTGGTTCTGCAGGCGTGGGTCCAAATCCCACTTCTGACATTCGTTTTTTCATTTTTTTTCATTTTTTTGTCCACACTGTGGACGCTCTACTACTTGAATAAAGGTTTTAAAAAGGTGCAGTATGAGCAGCAATCATAAAGATGCAGAACAGAACATGAGTTGGAACAAAAGAACACTCTATATGTGCAGTAAATATTGGGGTCATGTTACTATTTGACAACAAGTATTTGAAAAATTGAATGAGAGGAAGATTTTATAACCCTCAAGTCACAAGACAGGGCATTCAAGTTCTCACAAGGATCCTCTTCTTTTCATGATCTCAGAAAGGGCCAGGATCAACAGCAGATTAAGAAATTGTGCCTGTCTTGGACAGGATTTTTTTTCTGCGATAAGAAATAACTCAACCCAACTCATTTTGATGAATGTGCTGAATGTATCCTATATATCAACGGAAAGTGCGGTTGAACAAGGTTTAAAGAATGCATTTCACAGCTCATGCGCTGTGAGAATCGGAACACAGCAACAACTGAAGGAATCGTCGACCTTTCCTTTTGATCCTTTATTCAAGATTGACCACGAAAACTGGGGCATTCGTCTGACTTTAACTTATTTACGCAATCTTGAGCCACGCAATCTTTTCATTATGCTGGGCAGCCATTGTTGGGGGGAAATTTACTCGACTTATTAAGGCCGCCAAAAAGTTATAAATTTTAATTGGAATAATGCCATATATTCGTAAAAGTTTTAAATTAGACGTTGTGTAACCAGAAATGCATTATAAATAATCCCAAATTAAAATGACGTAAAGAATTTTTAAATGCTTATTCAGTACATTTTTAGCATTTTTTAAAGACTCAGTTTAAAGAATTTTCCACTGCAACATATTTTCAATGCTGCATTTTAAGGCTTTGCTGTACATAAAAATTTTTCTTCTGAAAATATAATTGATTTCCTGAAATGTTGAGAAATTTGAACGGTATGAAATATGCATGAACTTGGTCAAACATTGATGCAATACTAAGATAACCTTTACATAGAACAGAATGTTAAAAAATCATCTCAAACTTTTTTGGAAGCACTTCCTATATGGTCATATTCTTGCTCGCCTCATTTTCATCGGATGATTGAAAAAATTTATACATATTATATCTTCTGACAAATAGAGGCTGTATTTCGGGATGAAAACTTTTAAAACGACTCTAACCCTCTGAAAAGGTTATTTCGACGCTTGCACCTAACTTTTTTGCACTCCTCTTTAAAATGAATTTAAAAAAAATAGAAATAGGACATACACAAACTGTTTCTTTTATTTCCCTCAAAAGTGTTCAAAATTTCCTGTCAAAAAGGATTAAACCGAACGACGTGAGAAAGTCCAATAGTTTTTTTCGATTTTGTCCAATATTTTCAGAAATCCACAACCCATTAAATCTTCTAGTGGTGCAAATCTGAGGAAATATTACTGACTGCTTTTTCCTTGTTTTGATATGAAAGTTACTTATACAGTATGTCTTTATTTCGTCGTATGAAATCTGGTCACTGAAAACATTAGGATCTTTTAGGCCTTAATCTGAAGCGAACTTATGCATCATGAACCCGAGGTCAATTGCGTGATGTAATCGCCGAGTGTTAGTTCAAACAGTTCAACGAATTTTGCCGTTTTTACTGCACGCGTTTCCGCGGAACATTAATGCAAAAAAAAAAACAGGGCAGATATAATCTCTCTAACACCTGTATTCGGCTTTGGCAAGGGGAAGGAAAAAGTTCTATATATATAATATACTGGCTTAATAAAGTGTTCGATTACGTTAATATATAGAAGCTTTTGGCAAATGTACCCGGCGATTAAACATTGCTCAGGCAAAAACGCACATATGGGCATAGAAGAGCATATATATGAACAAAATAGCATGGATAAAAAAATTGGCACAGAAGATGAAAGATCATCTA
>CAJPEX010006125.1:3197-13716 GCA_905338405.1 Notodromas monacha | reverse complement strand
GGGAGTAAGAAGGAAGAGTAAAAAGCTGAATGCCTAAATTTGAAATGAAATCAAGAGTTTTTAAAGCAGTTTGTGCAGGAGTATGCATGTGCACAACTGCTCTTTGGTCATGGGTGGGCACTTCATTGGATACGACTCATTCAAGTTTTTATTTTGCGTTTCCATTTTCATCTGGGGATGAAAAAAAAAATGATTCCAGGCCAGAAAAGGAAGAGGAATCCTATAAATAAATCCACGTCCATTTCCGGTGACGGTTTGTGGTTGATTCCAAGAACTTCTGTTAGAATGGGTGGGCACATCACCAGAAAAAACTCTTTCAATTTTTTTTCCCAGTTTCCATTTTTGTCTAGGGATGACAAAAAAATTGGTCCTAGGCTAAAAATGGATGAGGAATCCAATAAAAAAATGTTCATCCACCTCCAGCAATGGCTTGTGGTTGACTCCGAGAACTTTTGTTAGAACCCTTGTACATATATTGGTCAGTGAGACCCTGATTTGCGGACACAAAAATTCAGCTGAAGGGCACTTGAAAACCAAAATAATCAGTTCCAACATCTGGAGATTGGCTCGAGTTAAGGACACTTAACTCGAAAATTTCCCAAAAACCTGAAATTTCTTTTACATTTTTATATGTTTTGAAGAAATCAAGCCATTTATATTCAAAAAAAGTTCATGATTAATTCAGTCTAATTCATAATCAAAAGCAATCTGATTTTGTGCTTCTTTTTTCAGAGTTGTCTTCTATCATCTGCTGTGCATATTCTAGCAAGACTTACTCTTTTTCTTTGATTTTTAAAATCATTTTGATGCCAAAAGATCAAATTCTATGTTGTTTGGTTCTGCACTTATTGAGGACAAATTGTCCAACAATATAATTTTGTATCAAGTGCTTTTGAGATAGAATAAAAACACGTTATTCAGTCCGGGACAGGGTGGGGATTCCATTTTGGAATTCCTAGTTTAAAGCAATGAGATATATTTCAAATAAACACAACTGATTAACAACTCAACAAGTTAGACTTGCAACTTGCAGGAGTAAATGTGAATAAGTTGGGAATAACACAGCTGATTAAAACTGATCTGACAATCTTAAGAAATGCGCTCCTTATATATGACAGGTATTAATCAACCTTCACAAGGTTTTACTTCACAGTCAGAGGCAAGAATAGTTATTGTCAAATATGCTGCAGTGCCAGGATGTTCCTGGTACTGCAATTTTGAGGAGGGGGGAATATTTTTACTTCTAAGAATGTACATTATTGTACCCAGTGTGCATGCCCATAACAGCACTGTTGTTTTCTATAACTCAAAGTTGAGGGAAATAATTGTTATTAAATTTTTTGAGGACTTATTCCTAATTTTTGACAAAAAGGAGAACCAATTAAATACATTTGCATTGAAGTCTAGGGGAAAATGAGACTCAACTTAGCAACACATCAGGAAACTCTTGATGCATCAATTACGTCCACATCTCGGGGTCTCACTGCTATTTGTATGCATTTTTTCTTCATTTTTGCACCTTGAAATATTCCAGAGATATTGAAATTTGAAAATCGGCCTCCAGTGTTTGGCCTATCTCGAAATTTGCTCGCAGAAAAAGCGACTTTTAACTTTTAAACTCGAAATTTATAATTTTTCTGCTTACTTTGGGGGGGGGGGGGGGTTTGGTAAGCAGTAAAAGTTGCTCTCCTTATTCCTCTCGATTTATTTTCGAAATAACACAGACGAATAAAGATTAATCACCTCAGTGTCCCGTTTCTCTTGAGAATGAGGAGCCACTGTCAATAAATATTCCTTTTCTTCCTGCGAAATTCTTGGGTGTTGAGCTGGTGAATCGTAGACGAACAAGTAGACAAGGATAGTGCACAAACAACTCCAGATTCCTGAAATATTGGAGAAACGAAAATGTGAAGAATTCCGGTATTAATTCATTTTCAATATTTTTGTTGGACCACTTTTTTTTCATACCTGAAACGTAAAATATCCAAGGCCATCCCGTGGAAGAACTGGAGCAGAAAAAGGAAGCAAACGGGGATGAAAGGGCGTAACCCAATGAGACCCCCGAGTAAGCGAGGCCCATGAGCACAGGTCTTTCAGTGGGTGATGACCAACTGGCTACGAGTTGATGCACACACGGCACAGACATGCCCTGGGGGTGGAAATTTATGCGTGCCATTATTTAGTATAAGAGTACAGGTGGAATTAACGTTGAGAAGCAAACGATATGAATAATATGCTCCCAACATAATAAAGATTCTTTTCTGGGAGAAATAATTCTTTTAAACTGTGATTTATTTGGGATGTCAAAAAGTGGCTGTGGCAGTGAATCAAATGTTGCCTATATACAGTACTTTATATAGAGTGACAACAAAATAAAAAAATATATTTAAAAATTTTCAAACATACTGAAATGATGCCTTGAACAGCCCGAACAGCGACGAGTGCGTGGGGACTCGTTCTCGCAGCGCCTGGGACTGCCAAAGTCAGCAAACCCGTCAGTGACGTGCCAAAAAGCATGAGCCATTTGGCACTCACCAGGTCCCCTATCATGCCTCCAATGACCATCGAAGAAATGTAGCCATAGTAGAAGGATCCGAACAGGGTTCCTTGCATCGGTCTCGTCCATTCGAATTCTCCCTGGAAAATTTTGCAATTTAATTTGCTTGGTAATTCAATGAAAAGAGAACAAATTTCAAGCTATTTTCTTCCATCAATCCCTATACATTGCAAATGGGGTTTTGTCTGCCTTTTGCTGTTGCAAAACTTTTTAAATATGACCTGACAGCACCACCAAAACCCCCAGAACCCTTACCATACACATACACTGTACGGAAGTGGTACCTTACAATGCAACCTTAATGTGTTGCCAGACTAGGGTTAAATTGCAAAGCAGTCAAATTGCAAGACACTTCATAAAATTGAGAAATATCAGCGCAAAAATGCAAAAAATGTGGCCAAAGCAGGTCGAATTCCAGGGCAGAGGTCAAATTGAAAGTCAATCTCCTTGCAGATTTGTCTGTTGAATTGTGGGATGGCCAAATTGCAAGGTACCACCTGCGTTCTAGTCAATAACCTCAGGATTTCCAACTTTTTCTGAATTCTCTTAGAAACAATACATTCTAAGCCTGCTGAATTTAAGGTCCCCACACCCCCTCAAACCTCAATAAATTTAATTTTCTGGAGGCCTTTTGGCTCTGATTTTATTGACACAGGAAAGATAAATGCAATAAAAGTGTCAACACATTTTAAAAGGAAGTGAAAGACTGATCAGAAAAATAAACCCTTGTCTTCAACTTTAGCATCATGTCGACACAATTAAGAAGCAACTCAATGTCTAGGATATCCCCAATTACAATTTCCTACAATTTGTCTTTCTTTTCCCCCTATACAAATCTCCTGAACTACAAATCTCCCAAATGCGATTTTTTTGCTGGCCCCTTATTGAAGTTCAACCAAAATAAGACACTACAATATTTGGAAATGTTTTGATGGAGGGGAATATTCCTGAAGAGATCACGCGAAAATTGCTAAGTTTATTGCATGGTCAAGTTTGTGCTTATTATTTTGTTACAGACGAGCTTCAGAAAATGCCGGAGCTAAATTGTAAGGTATTTGGTTATACAGTACTTTTTTCACCCCTTGGGTACACAAAAAAGTTTCATTAGCATGAAAAAAGTAGCCTCATATCACCTCGTAGCTCAGCTTCTCAGCGGGGTAATTTTCCGAGCACTGAAACCCAGCGCTGTTCATGTCTTCGGTATCGCCATTTTCGTCAACGACTAGGAGCGACCTCAAGCCGACAACGCGTCGTTCAGACTCATCTTTAAGCCGCAATCCAAACAAGGGGTCGCTGTCTCCGAAAAGGTTCTCTTTTCCTCGGCCCGGGTTCGTTGTCATCGTTGACGAAGGAATCATGGGTTGCGACTCGGGGACAATGTTTTGGTCTATGGCTTCATAGTCTGGCGTCGACTGTTTGACCATACATACCATGGCGAAGTTGAAATGTGTTCGTAAGAGGAACAAATTCATCATGGTGAGGAGACACACAAGAGCGAGTCCGAAGCGGGAAGAAGGCACTAAACCAACTAAATAGCCAAGAAAAATAAAATAAGAAATTATTTTTTTGTTCATGTGGGGCTTCATAATAAGCTATAACGATATTTAAATGCCTAAATTGAAAAGCTGATGAAAAATAACCGAGTGATCTGTCTCATACTAATGTTACCCGCTGAGTTTTTTTGCAAATTGACTTGCTAGTGAAGTTACAATTTGAATGAACACGAACATAGATTCATGAAAAATGTGGATAACTGAATGTAATGGCCATTTAACAAGATGACTACAGTATAATTCCAATTATCCGGGATTTGATGATCTAATCCTGCAATTCACAACGCAAAATTGAAAGATTATCAAAGGAAATGACAGCGGTGCGTTAAGGGATCATTTTCATCTGCTTCATTTGTCCCAGATTAACTTTGATTTAGAATTGAAATTATTTACTGAAAGAATAAAATTCTTTGAACTGATTTAATAGCTAAGCAACATATACGGAGCAGAATAGAATTATCTGGGCTGTATTTCTCTAGCTTCAGTTTCATAAATATCTGGATCACCTTACAGTACTTTATCTTTAAATTCAAAAATAATCAAATTAAATGCATGGTCTTCAGAATTCTATTTTTACCTGCCTCACGTTTATCACATCAACTTGACAAGCACTTTAAAAAAATGCGCAAAAAATTTTGGTATGCATACAAAATTTGAGCTGCTGAAATTTGAATAAGTCTTGCATGCCAATAAAAATCTCGTAGGACATTGATTATGAGTAGAATATTGATACAATAAATAATTTTAAATCAAAGCTTGCTAAAACATATTCTTTATTTTAAAAAAAACGTTTTGTTCATAATAAATTGTTCTTCGCAAATTTTTGTTCGAGGCTTCTGCTGTATTTCCACTTTTTTTTAAAATTTGAATCTCGAACTCTTGATACAGTGTTGCCAGTTTTTTTCTGAAACGAAGGTTTTTCCACGTCTCTGTTATTATAGTGGCTCATTTGTTGTAAGAAATTGTAAATGGAAAACACTTTCGTACGGGTTTTTCGAAAGAAGTTCAATAGTTTAAATACAAAGTGGAAATTTTTGTAACTTAATTACCAGAGAATTCCGCCTTGATGATCTCATCTTTGGTGAGCGAAGGACGCGGAGTCCAAAACTTTTGGTTCCACTTCATCGTTTCAGCAAATTTTTGGCTTTCCTTTTTTGTCTTTGAACACTATAGAACCCGCACGGGTTCCTCCTGTGTATCTTCTGTTTTGTTTTTCGGACAGTTCCAGAGGAAGGGCTGAATATTTGTTTGATTGATTACATTCTGGAGACTTGGTCGCAGGCATCAGAGACTGACTGAAGACATTCCGTGATTCCGTCGACGCTTTCCTTGTTACCTGGACCAGCGGCAAACATTTCTTCTTGCTTTTTTTTTCTTCTTGATTTTGAAAAATTTGTTGATTATACACTTGACGTAATCAGAAGTGATTTTTCTTTCCGTTCAACGAATAAATAATATCTGCAAGCGGGGTTGAATAATTGATTACAGGCGCGTGAACAACGAATTATCGAATTTGATGCTTCGTCGCGACATTTTGTCAACTGTGTTATTTATTTTGAAGCATGTAAATAGTTTCGTAATTCATACGAGATCTCATAAATTACATTTTCTCAGTTTAAGATTTATTTAAAGTCCCGAACTTCCTAAATTTATCGTCTCGCATTTTAAGAATGGCGTTCCAGCTATTCGAATTGGGATATTTTGAATAGTTGGAAATTTAAAGTTCTTCAATAATGTAATGTATCGCAAGAAATTTGGACAATTATGCTCTTTTCTAAAATATTTGCTTTTTGGTTAAATCAGATGCCCAGAATACGATGATCATGAAAAGAACACAAAAGATTGAATCCCTACATGAAATTTTGAGTTTTATGGAAACTAATGATATATCCTCACATGATTTAATTTTCCAAAATGCTCAAAAATATGGCTCTCAAACATTTTTAGTGCCTGCTGGATGGTGGCAGGATTTTTTGGATATTTTTTAGCAAGGATCTTTTTGCCTTTGCCTTTGCAAAAATTTCGGGAGTTCAATGCGACAATCAGTTTCTGGAAGTTAGCTCTTTCGGGTCAGTAAATTTGGCCTCGCAAAAATTTTCGAGTCACTTCTCATGAATGCAAACATTTGTGAGCGAATTTTTGATGAACAGGGATCACTCTATTATGATCACTCTATATTTCAGTTCTTTCCACTGTAAATTTTTCAAAAAATTGATCAAACGCCCTGAAAAAATTAAACCGTGACAAGCTTGTGAAGAACTTCATACACAGAAGTTTAAAGTTTTTTCCTTCAAATTATGACGAAAAAAATTAAAGGCATATGAGAAGCACAGGACAAAGGAAGTTCATTTTTCCGCCCATTCGCGAAGGAAGCGGAGGCGCAACTGAATTCTAGAGAGGTTCAGCAACCAAAGAAAGACCATGAGATTATTTCTTTCTTTTTTTTCATCATCTTCTTTTCAAACGGTATCCCAGCAGGTTGGACACAGAAAACACTTCCTTTCGTCGACAATTTTTTTCACTTAGTTTTTTCTTTCTTTTTTTCAAAAGGAAGACAGAAGGATCTGGATTCAAATGGACGAAGCAGTTCGATCAGGGCTGCACGGAAATTCGTGAAACGACATTCCAAATTGTTCACACAAAAAAAAGTCACGATTGCGTTTAAAAATACCCCTATCAAAATATGATAGTTTCAATGCCGTGTAAAGAAATGTATGGCTGACAACTGCTTCACATCATAGCAACTTATAGTTCGTTATCTTATCTCATATCGCGACTGTTATTTTTTACCAAGCCTATTGCCTGACGCTCTGAATACTCAATACTGGTAAGAAATTTTTTTTGTTCTTTTAAGTTTAACTGTGTCGTTAAAACATGTAAAAACCTCAATCACTTCCATTTTTTTTTTACTTTTCCTCAGTCCGATTTTCTATAAGGCCTTTGATTTTTTTTTCAAACAGAGGCGAGATTTTAGAGCATTTGTTATTGAAACCCAAGAAAATAGCTTCAATTTTTTTAACTTGATGCTTTCTACGTGGAGGGATATGAAACTTCCTGCAGGTAGGACATATTTATATGATGATAGTCTACAAACAGGCCATGTATTTTATTTCTTTGATTTATACTCACACAAATATGGCAATATTGCATTGCTTAACTTTAAAAACTTAGCAAGCCAATCTCCTTTATAATTTTGAGAAGTTCAAGTGTATATAGTGTATATTGACATTTTTGTTCATTTTCTATATCTCATGTGTAAAATAATGTCGAAATTTTTTAAGGAATGGAAACATTCAGAATAATTTTTTTGGAATTGTTGATAGTTTTATTCAATTTTACAAAACCTGCCTTGATTTAATTTGTGCTCTGTTTTCTAAGATTCTGGTTCACTAATTGCCTAATGCTGCAATTCTTTTGACTGATATTTTGTTTTTTTTTTATAGGGGAAGGGAAGAAAGTGTAGGTATTTGCATCAGTTGTGCAATTGTGCATTTTGGGATGTATTTTCTTTTTTTTTCAATACCCATACACAGCTTTTTTTCTGTTTTCCATTTTGATGTGATGGAATGTGTTTGGATGAATGTGGGTGAGGAGGGGGAGGGGGTTTGGGTGTGGGAATAACTTTGGTGGAACCTTGTGAACACTAAGAAGCAGAAAATAAAGATTGATTTTCTATTCAATTCAAGATTCTGGAGTTTCTTCCAAAAATGCCTCATGATTCTCATTTAAAATTTCCGTCACGATCCGCTCCGGATTTCTCTCGATTTCGACCCATACAATAATCAGGCTTTTCTGTACATAGTAGGGTGTTTCTTTTGAAAAGAAACTTTGTCCAAAGGCGACTGCTTGTCCTGAGAAAAAGTGTCGGCAGTTCAAGGCTTTCCCTGTACATCAGTAAAGTGTCTTCCTGGAACAAATATCCGGTGTATTCAACAGCTGTTCTTTCCTCAGGCGTTCACCTTCTTTCTTTTTCCTGGACTCTCTCTCTCTTCAGCAAAGAGTCGGTTCACAATTTGGGATTTAATTGACAGGGTGAATAAATTGCAAGATTTTTTTCAAGAAGGACTGAGGTTCTATACAAGAGCGTGTGTCTAGCACATTAATTTATTTTCAATAATTCCAAAAATAGTATTTTGGGATTGAGCTTCCAATTTTGACTGGGTCAAGCTTTTTTTTTTGAATTTTATGCAAGCCCAGCAAATAATTTCTTACAGGAAGGGCTTGGTGTAACTGCTACACATTACGTAATGCATTTGTTATGTCTAACTGTTATGCCCAGCTTCTTCTGTTAAGCCTTTTTTTTCTTGGGTGGTGTACTGAAAAATTCTTTTGCAACGTGTTGGGAATGCATTCTTAATGCATTCTATTGTTACACCTATATGTTTTCAAAAATTTGGTTTTACTTTTCTTGATTGTAACAGGCAGGCATTTTGAAACACCTGCCTGCTACAATGCCAAAAACTGTTTATTTCACATTTTTGTGGGTGTATAATGCAGGTTATTTGCATTACTTTTTTTATTCTATGCGGAATCCAAAAGTACCAAAAATAAAATCCTTATTTTTTTTATACGAAAAACGACTTTTGAGTGTGTCATTTGTATTTTTTGTGTATTTCTCCTCCGAAGAGAAACCAGAAAAAAGAACAGCAATTATAATGCTGCTCACACAAAATAATGTCAAAACTATGCTTTCAACTATAAAAAAAAAAAAACAGAGAATTGTGTACGGGATCAACTACGATGACCTCATGTCTCAATCAAGACACGATTCTTCGAAACCACCTATGAATTGAACCCACATCATGGACACAATGCCGAAATCGTGAATTCGCAAGTTTCGAACTTTTTAAATGTTCTGTGAAAGATTAATGGTTCACATCATGAACTCGATGCTCTCTTACTGTTTTTTTTTCTTTTTCTTTGTAATTTAGAAAGCGACGAACGTGGGTTTATTTTAAGAAATATGTTCGGGTTGCTGCAACGCCTCGCGAGGTTGTTGCGAAACTATATATTGACTATATATACAGTTTGCCTTTTATTTTTATTTTTCTGGACACGATCGTCTCTGAGTTATAATTTTATTTCCGAACGAAGGCCAGTGAAACAAATTAATGTTGAATCAACACGAAGGGCTTATAGTCGCTTTTATGCGTGTATAATCATGCGGAAAGTAAATTTTTCGTGGAGAAAGAAATTATCATTAAAATATGTATCCCTCATGTTTTGCTTGGATCCAAAATCAATGAAAATAAATCATGCGTGCTATTTACGAAAAATTCAAATATTCTGCACGAAGAATGGTCATTTTTGCGGCCTTTTTCATTCTGAAATATACGTCGAAGAAAAATTCAGAAAATACAATATACAGATAGGATATAATTTGGAAGCAATAAAACTGTTTCGATTGAATTCAGAAATATTTCCCCCAAATATGCCTGTCAACGATGCCAACTTGAAAAAAGAGTCAAGAAAATAATTGAAACGAAAACGAAAATTATTTTGATGTGCTTTTTTTTCTTCAACTCGATAGTTGAACATTAAGATAAATATTTAAATGTCGAAGAAAAACGATCTTCACATTTTTCCTGGTCAACTTATTATAACGAAGGCCTTCCTCGTGAATTCTGTAGAAGCAATATCACAAGGATATTCTTATACTCCTTTATTAAAAAACATTGTTCAGAGTATTTTCATCCCATTGCCCACCAATTAAAAAATTGAATTCAACACACCAAATTGAATTGAATTGAACATCAAGCTTTATTTTCTGCTTTTCAGCATTCACAAGGTTCAAGCAAGGTTATCCCACATCCAAACCCCCCTCCCCTTCCCACCCAAATAAATCCCAACACATTCCAGCATCAGAATGGAAAACAGAAAAATAAGCTGAATACAGATATTAAAGGAAAATAAAATACATCCCAAAAAGTAAAATTGCACACACTTTCTTCCCTTCCCTAATAAAAAACAAACAAAAATAAAATACCTGTACAGTGTATTCTCGAATTCTGACATGAATTGAACATTTATTTATTTTTTCCACCTAACCCGTTTCTGAGTACGGCCGGACTTCCTTGAACCCATTGAACCTTCGAGCGATAAGACACGGGTTTTCTTCCCTTCCCCCTTTCAGGCCACGGGTGCAGTTTATTTTCTTTAAAAATCTTATACCCAGTCAAAAGGGGTATTTATCTCAATTTCTTTTCTTTAGAAAAGAAGACTAATCGCAAGTTTCTCTTCCGTTATTTCTCACGAGACACATATATACAATGCTATATCTTTTAAAAGTTTGAGAAGGAAATATGACGCTTCCGTGGCCTGATGAATCGCGCCCCTCCCCCTGGCCCATCTTTTCCGCTTCCGGCATTTCATTGCTTGTCTCTTTTATACATATATACAGGGTGAACCG
>CAJPEX010006123.1:0-13717 GCA_905338405.1 Notodromas monacha | reverse complement strand
TCCCAGAAATGCATGCATTAATTATACAATGTACTGGACAACATTTCTTCCTTTTTTCCATTGTGGCCCGCATAATGCTCTTCTACTTTAATGTGGCCCTTGGCCACTTCTGAGTTGGGTACCACTGAATTAAATTAAAAACATTACAGAAAATTCTGGGGTATGATTTGAATTACAAAATTGCAAAACCCTATCCTTTAATCTGAAAAACAAAATGACTGACATCACAAAGCAATGCAAACTGTTCTTTCTGGTTAGAAGGAATCATAACAGAATTTATGAAGCCCAAATAAAATTCCTAATCAAAATTGCAGGCTGAAGAAATCTTGAAAAACTTGGAATTTTTCCTTTTTGAAGGTTTTAATTTTTTGTGGAGATTTTCCATGCTGCCTCCGCGGGCCAGATGAAAAGCCTCAGCGGGACAGATCTGGCCCGCGGGCCATATCTTGGGCACCCGTGCTCTATGCTGAAGGTAATAATTTTTTTCATTAGCCAAATGGATGGTGAAATGATTAGATAAATGAGAAAGAATTTATCTTATGCAGATCTTGGGGCTGGAAATATTTTTTCTTGTAATTTTGGCCTTAAATTTGTTTTCAATTTTAGCACACAATGCCGGTATGTTGGAAATATCTGCTTCCTGAAATTTTTCCTGGAACCTATTTCCAAGTTTAGACCGCAATGTCTGCATGTTGAGTCAATGGGCCTTTTTTATGAATTTTTATTCGAAAATAAGTTTTGATATGTCCAATTGTCTGCATGTTTGGGTCTCACAGCATTTGTTTTAAAAGTTTGAGGAACTCTGACAACCCGCAAAATTCCATTTCCGCCTCTTTTTTCTTTTTTCTTTTTTGCTTTGTGAGCAAGACAGGGTAAACGGTTTTACAAAGTGTTGAATCATCTTTTATTCTTGAAATGAGTCACGTGATACGATTGTTTATTTCACTGCCGGTCAGGGAATGAAGGGAGACGGAGAAAACATAAAAGGGGTGGTCTTCTGTTGGATGCCCTGTAATTTCCGGCGCACACGCCGCAAAATGTACTATTGTTTCATGAGCAGCACCTGGCAGCCACAAAGGCTGTTACAAGTCTTGTTCTTGGCATCTGCCTCTTTTTTTTTTTTTTCCTTGAAAGGGAATGAAGTTCGTGGGCTTCCCATAGTGCAGCACTGCGGCTTTTAATGGGGTTTTATTGCTTTTATATTTTCACTTGAGAACCATTTTCAGGAAGGGTTCAGTACCTTGCCCAGTTCGACGTTAATAATGCTGGCTTCGAAAAAGATGCTTATGGGGTCATCATCAGAGGCGCTTCGGCAATCTTTAAATGGTGCTGATGACTTATGGCTTATATGGCTGGAAAACATGGGTTCTATTATTCAGCCATTAAAAAAAGACAGCATAAAAGGCTTCCTGTTGATTTATACTTCTCTTTCTTCATTTTTCGTCGAGTGTTTGCATTACAGGCGTCCCGATGCCGCTTTTTTTGAAAGCAAATTTTGATAAGTTCCGAGTGGGTTTATTGACTTGTGATGAGCAGCAAAAGGCCTCCTGATTTATTATTCTTTTCGCAAAACGTTAGCATGCCTTTGACCCGGTATAATAGTGCTGTTTCGTGAAAGGTGGTTTTTTAAAGTTTTGAATTGCATTTTGAACATTTTAAAAGGCATTAATTTCTGAAGATGAGATCAAATCGAAACTTAAGTCCACCAATTTCAGTCAGTAGTTCCTGAAATACATTTGGAAAAAATTGCTGCATAGGTACTACTGTACTTGGCGTGAAAAATTTGCGAAAATGAGCAGAAGTGATTTATTCAGTCAGCAAACTGCTAGATAGCTTTAAAAAAACTGGAATGCCACCCACAAAAATAAATGTGCATAGAAATGACAAAAGATTGTCGGCAACTTGATTACGGAATCCATGATAAAACGTGCAAGATTTTGAAAATCTTCGAAATCATAATATAAAAGTATAGTTCTTCAATACTTTTCATGATCCTAGAAATGTCTATCGTTTTGAACCCTTCACCTGCCATACGAGGATTTTTAAAATTATATTTTCTCAATTTTACGATTTTCAAATCAACATTCTGGGTCAAGTTTAAAATGCGAAACTTTACTTACAATTGAATAAAATGTCTCACTTGAGTACAGAATCTTTTTGTCTATACCATGTGTTCGAAATCCCTAGAATTTCAGTTAATAATTTGTTTTTATTTATAAAAAATACTGCACAAAATTTAGATCGTTGAAAAATCAAAGAAGATTTAACGACTCGAAAAAAGTATTGAAGAGTATAACTTGAAAAAAGTTTTTCTGTCTCTCATCTTTATCTGAAAAATCCACACATTTTTCTCTGATAAAGATCACATCTTTAGTACACATCTTTCTTCTACTCTTCTTCAGAAAGGTAAGCATTTTTGGCTACCTTATTCCACCAACAACAAAAAAGAAGCCGTAGATTGGAGTCTTCGCTTCCCATTTTCAGCTGCAGCTGATGCTCTTTTGAATACTGAACTCAATCGCGGCATCGCGTGAGGAAGAAGTGAAGAAGTCCTTCAAAGTTTTATATAATTCGCATGCTTAAAGAATGGAAGAAGAAGCTCAAAAAAAAGAAAAGAAATAAAAGGAGACTGGTGGAAACCCCGGCATCTTAACAGTCCCAACGCCTCACACGAGAGCGGGAAAACTTGCGTGGGCTTGGAATTCAGATCGGCGCCGTACCCGTGTTATTGTTCCAGCTAAGAGGAACGGCGGTGCGAATTTTTCCGCCGGGTCGACAGATATGTATCAGTGCTAAGGGACGGATCCCTGTTCACTTCATATTGCTTCCTTCTCACTTCCTTGATCGTCTTCTTCGTTTCTTCTTCTTCTTCTTCTTCCTGGTTTCAGAATTTTTTCTCGAAGCTGTCAACACCTTCCTTGCAAGCACAACACAATAATTACTCGCAGGTGGGTGCGTTGTTAGCTGTGACCCGGGGGGTTATACTCGAGAATTCCGCTCAAATATTGCCTAAATCATCTTCCCGTGAAAGGTTAGAATGCATAAAGGTATAAAAAACATTTACCTGATGCTATTAAAATTTTTTTTGGAGTGATTTTTATATGATGAATGAATGAACAGAACACTTTATTTGCCGCTTTTCAGTGCTCACAAGGTTCAATCAAGATTTCCACAACCAAACCCAAATCCACTCAATGACATTTTAATCACTTCATAGCAGGAAAGCACAAATTGATAACAAAAATAAAAGAAAATACAATACAACACGAAATACAACTTTTTACATGTACGCACAGTTGAACCTCTCCAAGTCAAATTTCAAGGGACCAGCAAAAAAAAATGACTTAGAGAGTTTTCAACTTTGGGAGATTTTGAATTCTAGAGGTTTGAGTTACAATACAATACTATTTTCTTCTGGAAAACATAGAAAAATTGCCTAAAATTTTAATTGAAGGTATTCTGTGGCTTAAATTGCTTCTTGAATGAGTTGAAAGTATGCTGCAATTGTAGTCAGGGGTTCATTTGACCAATTAAGTCTTACACTTCCTTTTAAAGCGCATCAATTTCTAATTTTATTGCTTTTTTCTTTCTTGTGTTAAGAAAATAATAGGCAACAGGCCACAGAAAATTCCACTTACAGAGGTTTGAGGGGATGAGCCTTTGACTTATGGAGGTTTTTAATGTATTGTTTCTAAGGGATTCAGACAGGGATCTGAAAAAAATGACTTAGGGGGTATCCCAGTTTGGGGGGTTTGTGTTATCAAGGCTCACCTTTTTATTGTTAATACTGCTGGCCAGCCTTTTTCAGTTGAACTTGAAAGGACCGATAGAAATTCAACTCTTTGAGTTTTTGAATTTGGGAAACCAACATTTTTTCTTGGGAAGAATAACAAATCATTGGAAGATCAAATTGGCAATATTCTGTGCATTAAACTGCTGAAAAATTCGTTGACAGGACACTAAACTACAGTACTTCGGAAAAGCATCCAGTTATATTTATGTCTCTTTCCTCCTTTTTGGGCTCTCAAAATAAAAGCCAAAAGGCCTGTAAAAATTTTAAGGAATGTCAAGGTTTGAGGAGGAAAGTCTCCAAGTAAAGGAAGTCTACATTAGATTGATCTTATAAGGAATTCAGATTGGGCCAAAACAATCAACCTAAAAAGGATCTTTGACTGAGCAAGGTCCAACTGCATTTTTTTTTATTCCTGGGAAATAGCATGGGAATTAAAATGCCTTGTAGTACTAACTGTTTTTTTCACTTCCTTTTTTCCCTTATTCCAATTCTGGGATTTTGGGAGCATTGGAATTTTTTGAGACACTATATGCTGTATTTCTGAGTAACTCGACGGCACAGTTCAAAGCAAATGGTCACAATACTATAATTCCTAATCAAAATTGCAGACTGAAGATGTCTTGAAAAATTTGCAATATTTACTTTTTATGGTCTTAATTTTTTGGTGGTGAACTTTCATGCTGTCTTGGCGGGCCAGATTTTAAGCCTCGGCGGGACAGATCTGGCCCGCGGGCCGTATCTTGGGCACCCCTGTTCTAAGGGATTCAGACAGGGATCTGAAAAAAATGACGTAGGGGTATCCCAGTTTGGGGGGTTTGTGTTATCAAGGCTCACCTTTTTATTGTTAATACTGCTGGCCAGCCTTTTTCATTTGAACTTGAAGGGACCAATAGAAATTCAACCCTTTGAGTTTTTGAATTAGGGAAACCAACATTTTTGCTTGGGAAGAATAACAAATCATGGGGAGATCAAATTGGCAATATTCTGTGCATTAAACTGCTGAAAAATTCGTTGACAGGACACTAAACTACAGTACTTCGGAAAAGCATCCAGTTATATTTATGTCTCTTTCCTCCTTTTTGGGTTCTCAAAATAAAAGCCAAAAGGCCTGTAAAAATTTTAAGGAATGTCAAGGTTTGAGGAAGAAAGTCTCCAAGTAAAGGAAGTCTACATTAGATTGATCTTATAAGGAATTCAGATTGGGCCAAAACAATCAACATAAAAGGATCTTTGACTGAGCAAGGTCCAACTGCATTGTATTGTAGTCCTGGGAAAGAGCATGGGAATTAAAATGCCTTGTAGTACTATGTGTTTTTTTCACTTCCTTTTTTCCCTTATTCCAATTCTGGGATTTTGGGAGCATTGGAATTTTTTGAGACACTATATGCTGTATTTCTGAGTAACTCGACGGCACAGTTCAAAGCAAATGGTCACAATTCACAAAAAAAAGGCAGGAAATACACAAGAGAAAATCAAATTGATCATGACAAAATCAACAATAGCAATTGAAAAACACAAAATTACTGTACTCACATGCTGGAGAGCTAGGAGGCTTAGGAATTCGAATTTCAATGCAAAATATGACTATTTGCGAACACATCACAATTTCTACTAAAGTTTTTCCTAGAGATTTTAGTTTTCAATCCGGTTTTTTATTTTTTATTTTATTTATTTTTTTTATTTCTCAGGCAATAGGGATGTTTGCCCGAGAGGAAGAGTTTGTCAGCAGAAAATAAAGTATTTCCCTAAAGTTTTTCGCTAGATCCGTGAAGACGTGTACGATTCACAAATACGTTTACCTCGTGCTGAAGTCGGTAAAATTGTGTCCTCAGGAAATAAAGATTGAAGCTGGTTGTTTATTGGTTCAACGTCTAATTAATGACTTTTCTTCCCAGACGACACTTGCTGAATTGATGAGCTTGATGGAATCACAGCAGAAGTACTTCACACCATCTTGAAGATAAATCCCTGAACCGAATGACGATCTTGACTAGGCAAGGCGTTGGCTCAGGTTTTGTCACGGAATAAACTCACATTATGTGTTTATTAATACTCAGATCTCTTCATTAATTATAGTACTTACATTCGACATTCTTCTTGAATGATATTCGTAACTATGGTAATTTGCAATGATCTTCTCGTATTTGGTGTGTTCTGCAATTTGCCCTGAAAGTAAGTCGTCCAATTTTGTCAAACCTGAAATATGGAACTCACTGACGTGCTGCTTCCTTACGGCTTCCCCTGATTTTCAATTGGACAGAGCTCAAACGACTGAAATTTAGAAAATTCTTCCAAATGTGACGTTCTTTGCTCTTTGCGGGTCTTCTCCAAAACAGGATAAGCTACCTTATATGTTTTTGAATAAGAATACCCGTCATATTTTCCATAGAATACCTACTATAGTCAGCAGTTCTTTGAAGTGCGCATATATGCTCCATAAATTGATTTGGTTCTTTTTGGCATTTTGCTATTAGTTGAACCTTGATAACTCAAACCTCCGTAAGTCAAATACAGTACCTTTCTAAGGGGAATTTCCTTCAAGTCCCTGTCTGAATTCCCTTAGGAACAAAACATTGAAAACAAACTTGAAGGCTTTTTCTCCCGAACCTCATCGGTAAGTTGAATTTTCTGAGGCCTTTTGGCTATTATTTTATGGACACAGGTTAGGGAAAAGCAATAAAAATGTAACAGGATTTATTTTGAAAGTAAGTGAAAAACAAGTTGGCCAAATGAACCCCTGCCAAGTTCAGCATGCAGTAAACTAATTCAAGAAGCAATTTAAGGGCCAGAATATCCTCAATTACAATTTCCTGCATTTCTTCTACTGTACAGTATATATTTCCTGCAACAAAAAATGCATGTTTCCCTAACTTGAACCTCTCTAAATCAAAACTTCCCTAATTTTAATTGTTTGCTGGTCAATTTAAATTTGACTTTGAGAGGTTTGACTATACAGTGGCCCCCACCTAACAGACCTCCCGCGTAAGGGATTTTTGCCTGACAGACCAGCTCTGGAGGCAGTTTTTCCTCCCACCCAACAGACAAAATCCGTCAAGCAGACTCCTGTTGGTTCAAAATTATTGTTGACAATTAAAAGTTTTACTTTTTAATATGATTGAATTCATCTAAAGGACTTTTTGTCTAACAGACTTGTCTGTTGCACAAATCAAGTCTGTTAGACTGGGAGTTGACTGCTTTATGCACTTGGTGTTTTGAAAAATATCTGACTGAATGTGAATCTCACTGTGTGCCAGTATTTCCTTTTTTCATGTCTATGCAAGGAAATTTCCTTTATTTCCTTTTTTCGTGTTTGGTACAGTATTTCCCATGGGATAATATGGGTGAGTGATTCGGAACAATAGCTTCTTTTGTCCTGTTCGGAGCCTGTTTCTGCGTTCGACGTGTTGGCTTTCTAACATACTAAGTCCGTCAAAAGCTTCTTGTTTATTTTTTCCCTATTTCTCTAGCCTATGCTGATCCTAACTTTTATTTAGTGAGTTAGAATCTGGCCAACAGGGTGGAACACGTCAGTACTTCTACCTGTCTACGGGCCACCGACGACGACAATTTTAGTTTTATTTTCTTTTTTCGCTCAGGGAGACTTGTGCGGGTTTCCTGTAACCATAAACCTGATTCTTTCCCGACTTTGACGGGAAGTGCTTTGTTGAGTGCCAGGAATGCCCAAGTAAAGTACAGTTTCCTCGGGTCGATTTGGTTTCTGCAAAACCGGGTTCTTGGGATGGGACTTTGTTCTGCTATATGGCTTCTGCACATTGGTGATTTAATGTCAAGTACTGCCATCCAGGAAATTATTTGTGGCCCTCCGATTTTAACTGAGGTTCGAAATTAAATTTACCACATTTACTTGAGTACAAAATGCCCACAATAATAAGCTAGACTTGCACCAGGAAATTTTCAATTAAGTACAACAATTGGGTTGCATTCAAAAGTGTCAAAAGACTAATTTAAAATTTTTGAATCTATAAAGAGAAAGACTTTTAATCTTGTAATTGATATTATTATATCCAAAATTGAAGTTGAAGTTGCAAAATTGAAGCCTTGTGCAATCAGTTTTGACCGAAGAAATAATTATTTTAAAATATTGGGCTAATTTAAAAAAATTATAAATTGAAATGAAAAGTTAACATGAATCTTGCTCTTTATTTTCTGCCCTCAAATGGATGACTTTCAACGAATTTAAAATTCTAAATTCGCTAAAACCACGGCTTTGCGACTTGCAGGATTTTTGAGAGAGCCCCGTGCTTATTTCTGCACCAGCTCCTTTTCCCCAAAAATACTCACCAGCAGGTGGGGGAAAGAAAAAAAAGTGAGCAATATAGACCCTTATTTCAATCCCTTTTGTCACGGAGTCTGGAAGCACGGGAAACCACGTCGACTCCGACGTTTCTGTGGGATGGCTTCCTCATAAACATTTCCATCATCGACTCCAGCTTTTTTCTTCTTCTTGGTTCTTCCCGTGACGTTTCAGGCCACGTTTTACGTCGTCAGACACAGCAACGAGACCCGAATCCCGTCAGACCTGTTCCAGCTTTAATTTATCTTCGCGGGAATGTTAAATAAACGCCTAGAAATGTGAGACCGGTCCCAGCTGGGTTCGGCATATCTTTCTCAGTTGGTGGGAATTTCTGGATGCTTCGGGGAGATGACGGAACAATTGTTTTCAAGGTGTGCCAACAGTACAAAAACAGTATTTTATTGAAGAATTGAAGGAGATCGGGTTCAATTTCAATCTCCTTCTGGATTTTTGGATATGGGAACATTGCTTGAACCTTGTGAACGCTGGAAAGCGGAAAATAAAGCTTGCTGACTGTCATCATCATCATTAGTACCCTTTTGCAAAAATGGGCATGCAAAATCAGGCTGCGTTTTATATTTCATGGCGCATTATTTTATTGTAGTGCATTTAATGTCGCCTGGAATTTTTGGGTCAATTGTATCAGCTGAGTATTGCGGTGTATTTAATTATTTTTTCATTTATTTATAATACGAAGGTTTTAAAAATTCACATGATTGTTAAATATGATATTTTGAATTTTATTTTATTAAGATTGTTTTATGCAACGATTTTAACGGAATATCTTTGATTTTCTTTAACATGTCCATTCTTGCGAAGGACTGTGATCACAATTTGCGTTTCAAATTATTTGATACAAGGTCCCCAGTTCACTTTGAAGTACAGTACTATGTACCATCCTCGAAACTCGGTCTAATGAGCAATTGTTTCAAATACCTAATTGAGCACACTTGTTCATGCATTATACTTTAATAAATTACGATCTCGATCCTTCAAACCTTCAATGTGTCAGGATCCAATTTTCAAATTCCAATTTTTGCAAGTATCGACGCAATGTTCTAGGAAAATGTTGTAGGCTTCGAGAGCAGAACAGGAATGTTTATAAAATAAAGTATTGCAGTTACATGTGCAGCTAGATTGAATTAGTCAGGAAAATCCGACATGTTTTGCTGGTTGTTTTGCAGTACTGTAGTTTCAGTATAAATTTGTTGGGAGACGGAATATAAAAATGACTGAATCCTGATTTTCGGATTTAAGGGTGTAAGTTATATTAATTTACAGTACTTTACTGTACTGTACAGTAGTACTGCAATTCTTCACCAAGGTAATGCTTGGATTGGAGCTTCATTCCAGATTTTGCTTTTGCAGGGCATGCAAATCAAAAATAACTTTCTCCATTTAAACCTGAGGATTTGACTTGTCCTTTTTGTTTCTTATTTATTTTCCAAGAACTCTCGCTCTAGTCTTTTGAATGCGGTCAACAAATATTTTAAACCGTATTCTGCATTGAGAGACCCGATGAAAAGCCACAAATTTCTCCGTTGAAGATGTAAATTTCAACTTGACGGAGAGTATGGTTTCCGGAAACGACTTTGTGGAAAAACCAGAGAGTAAAATTAGCCGTTCTCAGTTGAAATAATTCCTTGTTTGTTCCGTTTCCACAGCCGTGTTCTTTCCTTCTCAAGTTTCTCTTGCCAGTTTTTTTTTTTTTTTTTTTTTTTAATAAGTCGAGTTTGAGAAAACTCAGGAGGAGTAAACCGAACGTTCTCCGTAGTGCTGACGCACATACATGAATGATGATGAACACTGCATTTTATATTGAAGTTTGTATGAACTTGATGCGAGTCTTCCAAAAAAGATGACGAGAATTATTTGATTTTCTTTTAACATCCGATGCTTTGGGATTTTCTGCAATTTACGAAACGTTTTTTTTTTAAGCCAAGTAACTGTGAGAGTGCAACACATCTCTTCAAATTTTGTTTAAAAAATAAAATAAAAAGGTTTCTGTTTCCCGAATTGCAAGCGAGAAAAATCACTCGTAATTGGGGACGGCGTGTTTGAGTTGAAATGAAAGTTCCATGTCGACGAAAATCACGCTGATCGATGTGCTGCTTTCTCTCACGACTTTTTCATTTTATTTCTCTAGGAATTTTCCAGTCGGTCTCGTTTTTGGCGGCAATCGTCCAAAAGCTTGTGTTTTTCTCACATGTTTTTTTTTTGTCGCTTTTAATTTCCCTCAACTGTTCTATTTTATTTGCCTTCGTCTTAGCTTTACTGCAGCGCGGCGTTTGTTTTAATACGCTTTGAAACCGTATACGAGTATGCTATGGGTCAACGCTGTCGCGGCTTTTGTGAGCGGCCCGCTCTCTGCTGGGGAAGACTTTGTTTTCCTGCCGGGGGGAAAGAGAAATGAGGACGGTGGAAAGGAGAGAGTTTGCGCACATTCCGACGACCGAATGCTAGCAGGTGTTGTGCTAATTTAATCTGCATTTCGCCTTTCGAACTGCGCCGCTTCGGGGACTCAGAAATACGCGCATCTCAAGTCATCGTTGCATTCCTGGAGACTTTCTACCTCTTTTCACCCTTTCTTTCGTTGTTGAATAATAAAAGAGCGAAGCGAAACTTTCAAAACCTTCTGTTTCAGAGAAAAGTTTTGCAAGCTGCGAACGTATTCCGACCGATAAATTTGATTCATGCAATTTTTCAAAAATGCATTGCAGACATCGTAGTGATATTTCATGAGTGGGAGAGGGAAGATACGCACTGATTCACTGATAAACGTGAGCTACATGGAATGCAGCGTTATCGGCCCACGAAGGAGTGTAGCGTGGTGCAAGCGGTAACAAGTCACACTAGCAGTTATGAAAGATTGAAACATAGATGTCGCTCAACACCCCAATTGAAGTGCTCCCTGCAACAAGCCCAGCTACTTCCGTCGTCTTGTGACGCAAATCCCGATCTCACCCGCAAAAACAGTCGTATGTAATTACTTTACTTAGACACAACTATTGTGAGGGTAAGGAAAATTTCACATTTTATGATATACAGTGAAGTACCACTGTACCTGTGTACCAGCATTTTATTAGGATATAGTTCGAAAAACCCGGAAAATAAATGTAATAATGACATGAAATGTCATGCATATGTCTAGAGATATGTTGATAGAATAGATGTTGCTATAAGAGCCACGACATATCGCTTAAAATAATGGTTCCATAGGGCTATCTTCCTGTGGGGCTCTCAACAGCGAATTTTTCCGGGTCCCTTGAATTTTGTCTTAGTGAGAGTCCAGGACCTATATATTCCAAATATCTAAGAATATAAGGATAATTCTGCTCTTCGAAGAATATTCTTTCTGAGCAGTACTGATTTTAGTAGTTATAGGACTTGCAGCCATTTTTCACCCCTAAATAAATATATATTTACCATACCTTCAGTATACAACAGTATTCATTCACAGTAGTTCCAAAAATGAATTTATACCTGCCTAGGCGGTGAGCTATTCTTGGTGTGACTCCACAACTGGTGCACACTGGGGTCACAGCTGGTGCTCATGGGCTATTCTGGGGTTACAAGCATGCACCTCCCATAGATGAAATTTTGCTACCATTCCATGATGCATAAATATGGCATAACTGATAGAGAACACACAAGTGTATCAGCTATAACCTTGGGGTGACTTCTCTGTTCACAAATGTGAGCGTGAGTAACTGCGGTGTGAAAACACACAACTGGTGCACATTACGGATATACTGTACTGTATGAGCAACAGAAAAACGTTGCTACACTTCAGGTGCACAGTTGGGTCATTGTGTCAAATTTCAGGCATATCCCCAGTGTGCACCAATTTCCCCATTCGGGATGCTGTAACTGTGAACTTGGCTTGAAGCCGGCAATGATAAAAAACAACGGCTTTGTCATGAATCAAGAACTATTTTGCCGAAATTGTAAGAATATAAGCAACTCCATGAAATCATCACTCCCTAACACAGCCTATACTGATCTGGTCGACTCCATTCAAAGGCACACCATCATGATTTATTTGGTCCCAGTCGGTGTGCACATGGATTATTCTCACTTCTTCTCTCAACAGCAGAATATCCCCATGTGCGATGGTATACGTACGAACCTACCACAGAAATAGAAAAATACAGCGGCTGCCAGAAAGGTGTTAGTATAATGATGCAACAAATTATTCTTGTGGACAATTGTCCATTGTCTTCCTCTTTCTCATCCTGGGAAGGATGCTTGGGATTTTATTTCTTTTATTATTACAGCATTATATTCTTCAAGACGAAGACTGAGAACTGAGCTTTGTCTACGTTCTATAAACTTTCTCCCATGATTCAACAACGCAGTCACCTATATGAACGGTCCTGTGAACATTACATGGAAAAAGGATGAATTACAAAGCAGTTTATTCCGTCTCAGGCAAATTGTTTGCACCCATGAACATGCATGATTCTTGGAAAGTATGAACAGATTAGATTACGAAGACTGACGTACTGTTAGGATAGATACATCCAATCTACATATTGGTTTAGTTCTGGGAAATTTTGTCAATTCCATGGAAACTGTACCATCAACCTCCCTCATACTGTGGCCCATATACTGTGGGATCTTTTGTGGCCCTAACTGCTGAGGGGTATTTTATAATTACATAGTAGATTATAATTAGAATATTGCCAATAGAAGATTGAAAAAAAATGCTGGCTTTCATGCCTAGCATCAAGCCAGCGGAGGAGCCATAAAAATTGAATTTAGCCTACTGTGCATTTTTTGGATGCGTCGAAGCATTTAATAGTGCGTTATATTGTGGCAAATATTTTGAGAACCATAAGTGCAAAAATGCCTATAAAATAATTCATTGCATTGTATATCTTTATAAATTATGTACACAAAATCTCCAAGCNTTGGATGCGTCGAAGCATTTAATAGTGCGTTATATTGTGGCAAATATTTTGAGAACCATAAGTGCAAAAATGCCTATAAAATAATTCATTGCATTGTATATCTTTATAAATTATGTACACAAAATCTCCAAGCCAGGACATATGTTAACTTTCTGATTTGAGCCTTTTGAACAGGTTGTTCCAATTATGGAGATGTTCTCTGCTGATGCCCAAGAGATAAAAAATGCCACTCACTCACCAGAATGACAAGTCATCCGATCTCCACTGAGCAATACTAGATGAAAATCCATGAAAGAGTTAAAGCGGAGCCCAAAATAGAATTCACTCCTTAACTCTTTTAAAAAATATTCAAGAATTGTTGGAAGCATTGAGAAAGGTAAACATGTAAGTAAGGCTTCAGCTCACTTCCAAAATTTAATGCAATGGACCCTGAGTACAGAGATCACAATAAACCAGTTCTCTGGAGGCAATAAGTAAAATTACAATGTAAGTTAATTCACTCTCAAGATATGAATTATAAAAAATTTTTTACAACAATTATTATACAGTTGATGGCTATATAAAAAAAAGCACACAAAAATATGAGAAAGGCCGTACTAATTAATGCCTCCTAATCTCTTGAATGCAATTGAAAGGCAATTTTTAAAAATCCTAAAATGCATTCAATTTGACGTAGGAACCTTTTTTTGGGCTAAA
>CAJPEX010006122.1:0-13718 GCA_905338405.1 Notodromas monacha | reverse complement strand
TGCACAAACTAATGTATTTATGCTGCAGGAGTTACACCACTTAAACACCTTTGAGAGTTGGATGCATTTTTTACTTACGTGCCATGAATTTGCTAAAATAGCTACAGCATCATGTATTAATGGGATGTTAGATTATGCAAATATTAATGGTTTAGTATTGCCACAAGCAAGAACAGCTAGTAATGTAAAGTAATGTCAAGTTGTTAAAATGGTCGCCATTGGTTTATTTTTGTTTTCCTTTAATGTCCCAATTTTGAGCTTACAATAACATTTCTCATCTGCAAAATACTTTTTTGACCACTCTNATTTTGAGCTTACAATAACATTTCTCATCTGCAAAATACTTTTTTGACCACTCTGTGCTATTAATTTCCTTTCAGTGGAGATGAGTACTCTGTAGGACTGCTGGATCACTATGGTTATGAAGATGTTCCTGGTGAAAATGGACTCTCTCAGGTCTTTGTGAACACAGTCAATGACTTCATGCAATACTACTACAACCAGCAGATGTTTGTGAAAGAACTGGTGAGTCCATTGGAGGAAACTGCCAGTTTTGAATTTCTCTCAGTTTTGATCTTTCAACAGCTTTCTGAGACAAAAAGAAGCAGAAAAGCATCGGTTAAAATTCTAAAGTAACCTGAGAAAAACATAGGCATTGAGGCTTCAGATTATGTTTTGTTCATTAATTAAAGATACAAGTTCAGCCACCCAATGAGAAAGAAAGATCCATTTTTGCCACGAAACTTTTCCAAAGCAACTTCTTGCAGAATCTTGTCAAGCATGGACAAGTTTTGGACAAGTTCCTTTTGGTGTGTCTTGGATGAAAATCAGAATACTTGTCAAATTTTCATTGAAAAGTCATCCAATGACTGGACAAGTGAGTGGACAATTAGTGATAATTTTTTGATCAAGAGCAGACAGGTTTTGGAGCAAACTGGGACAACTGCTGGATAAAGATTGCTGGACATCAATCCTTATTTTTATCTAACAATTCTGTGGTCAGCTGTTGCCAAGGCCTTTTTCAATAAAATTTTTGTATATTCCCTCATATTAACAGATTTTTTAAAGATTTGTTTCCCTGTGTTTTCAGGGGGACTTGGAAAGTGAGGGAATCACGGTGCCAGGTCAAATAGCATACAAGGACATCAGGTCAATTGTGGACTTTGTTCTGCATGGTTCCCATGGGTTGTTGAAAGCAATTGATACCAGGACCATCACAAATAGGGCTGGAAGCATTCTGGGTAAGTTTCATTTTTCTCTGAACTTTTGTCCACCCAACTGATTTTTGTTTCTATTTCAAAACTCAAGGAAATAATTTTTTTAGTTTAATTCAGAGCGGGGAATTTATGGTTGTGTACTTTGGAAATCCAATCAACAATGTTTAAACTGCTCAAATGGATGAGCGAAAAACAATTTTTTTCTGCTGCAGATGATCTTGCTGAGATGACGTCAACCTGCGCAGAAGGAATAATGACTGTGCAAAGTGCCAAATCCAGTTTCCAGCTCCTTCACGCCAACAAGCCCGTCACCTATTCAAATTGCACGCGTTTCCAAAAGGAAAATTCCGCGTTTCTCGCAGATCAAATCGCCACAGTCATCACTTCGTCGCGCAGCAAATTAGTCCGGGCCTTATTCGCCGCCAAAATTCGCCTCACGGGGGGTCTAGTCGTCACCGAACCCTGCAGCTTTTTATCCGGTGCCAATACTCCGATGGCGAGTTTCACTGCGCCAATTTTGGAGGTTGAAGGTTGCACCTTGCCATCGAAAAGCAAGGTAATGGAAGAGAGAGAAAAAAATCAATGAATTTTTAAAAAATTGAATCTGAATGCGTGTTTTGTCGTTTACTTTTTATGCAGAACATGCCAACATGTAGTAGGAAGGGTTTTTCGCAAACGAAGCGCCAATTGACACGGTCAACAATGTGCAGGGCGGCTTTGATGAGTCTCATGCAGAAAATGGTCGTCTGCTCTCCTCATTTTGTGCGCTGTATCAGACCCAGTGATCACGCAGGTTTGTTTTCGTTTTCATTTCAATAAACGTGCAGTTGTTTGTACAGTATATTTATATAAATTACTTTTTTGCATAATGTATAGGAGAAGTTCCTTTGGAACTGAATTTAGACGTCGTTTCGAGGCAGTTGAAACACTTGGGCGTCATGGAAACGCTGAAATTGCGGAAGGTTGGATATTCAAGTCGGATTCCGTTCTACGAATTTCTACGTCGGTTTGTAACATTCTTTTTTTTATATATTGTATACGCAATGGGGCTTTAGGATTTTAACGTAATTAGTGTTTGGACCTTGTCCCTAATAAGTCAGAGCATCAGTGGGTTAAGTTCACACAAAAGGAGGCAAACATTCAAAAATGAAACACAGAATCAGCCATGGGGTGCAGCTGGGGATTTCTTTTATGAAATCCCAAAAGAAAAAGAAAAAAATGTATTTCAATTTTAACCCCAAGAAATAATGCACACACTTCTTCACAAAACAGAATTGATAAAGGTAACCTTCACAGTCACCCGATTTCAACACACATCTGTATCAGCACACCTGATTCTTCCACACACCTGATTTCTTAAAACCCTTGAGGGGAACAGATTAAAATATCTAGTATGCAATTAATTTGGCTACCATCCAACAGCAGTCAGTGTGCAAGTATAGCAGTACGTTAAGGTACCAAATTATTCCATCACAGCATCCATATGTGGCTTCACATTTACCCAAGAGACTTCAAATGAACAACATTTTTTAGTTCCTGTGCTCATCAAGAAATTGTGAATCAGCTATTCTGCAACTGTTGGGGAAGAACTTACCGCAAGATAAATTTGCAAGAAATTGACAAGTGGATCTAATGAGGAATAGAGAATAGTTCAAATAAAACTCAGAATCAGCCTGGGACAAGGCTGGAAATTCCTGCAGGATTCCTGATTTGAAACTGCTTGAGGATATATTTTGAGTTTTTCCCAACACTTGATGGTTTTAAAAGGAAAATATCAAAGACACATACATAAGGAAATACCCTTCCTGGATTTTTCTGGACTTACGCTTTCCCAACCTGGGTGCACTTCAGTCAAACTAAAATGCACTCCCCCCCCCCAAAAAAGCTCCAACTTTGCCACAGGACAGTCAGGAACCCTCTGCCACCCAAGGGTGAAGCGTTAATAGGCAAAAATAAAATTTTCATGAAGAAAACAGTACAGAATCTGATCTAATGGCATCAAAAGGAGGTCAAGAAGCAGATAACAAGAGAAAATCTAAATAAACTGAGCAAAATTATGAAAAATCTCTGAGGAAAGGGCAGAAAATTATATCCTGTGTTTGATTCTGAATTAGAGGAATTTTGTGAGTAACTTAGTATTTTGATTTTGAAAATATCGATATTCTAATTTTTTAGACGTTATTAAAATTCAGAAAAATACGTTTCAATCCTCTAATAGTAATGTTGGAAAAGTATGTCCATATACAGGTGGTACCTTGCAATTTGACCATCCTGCAATTTGGCAGTAATATTTTTTGGGAGTTTGACTTGCAATTCGACTCATGCCCCACAATTGAACCTGCTTTGCATATTTTTTGTTTTGTTTTTGAACTTGTATTTTTAACCCTTGTGCTGCAAAGTTGGGATATATTTGAAAAATTTTGTGTCACTGAGAACTGGGAATTTAAAAAATGCAACTTTTGTACAAAGGCCAAAGTCGGGAAAAAGTCTGACTTTTTTTCTAATCCAGCAGAAAATTTTGGATGAAAAATTTAAAAAATCCCTCACTGGGTTGCGTTTTTTTTCCTGCATTCCTGGCATAGGATCAGCATTGAAGATTCCTGGAAACAAAAAAAGAACTTTTCTCCTGGATTTTTCCCAACTTAGGCCTTCTCATCCTGGGAGCATTTCAGCAACCTTGGGTCAAACTGAAAAGCTCCACCTCCAAAAAATATCCCCACTTTGCCTCACAATGGAAATGAACCTTCTGCTGTCCAAGGGTTAATTGCATATGGAGTGTTTTGAAATTTGACCAATAATTTGCATATCAACCCTATTGTGGCAATGGATTAGTGTCAAATTGCAATACTGTATTGTGTGGATGTTACGGCAGATTTTTGTATTTTTTGTTTCAAGTGTCCCAAAGTCAAATCTTTTGCATGACAGCGCGTCCAAATAATTATTCTCCATTTCTTCTTCCTCAAAAAAATAAACTGTGAAGGTACAAGTTCCTGGTCTTCGATTTCGAAGAAACTGTCGACGAGAACGAGGAGAACTGTCGACTGCTCTTCCTCAGACTGCGTATCGACGATGGATGGTCTTTGGGACGAACGAAAGTTAACTGTGAAGGTACAAGTTCCTGGTCTTCGATTTCGAAGAAACTGTCGACGAGAACGAGGAGAACTGTCGACTGCTCTTCCTCAGACTGCGTATCGACGATGGATGGTCTTTGGGACGAACGAAAGTTTGTCTGAAATATTACCTGGAAGAATACTTGTCCAGACTTTACGAAAAGGAAGTGAGGAAAATTATCAAGATCCAAGCCATGGTTCGCAGATATTTGGCAAGGCTGAAGGAGAAGAAGCTCATCGATGACAGGAAGCGAAAGAAGCGTGAGTGATTTTCCTTTTTTTTGTGTCAAAAATGTAACTCCTTTTCAATTTTCTTCGCTTTGTTCTTTTTTTTTAAGGTCAAAGAACCAAACATTACAAGTTTGGTGAAGGAGTGACTGAAGATGAGGCTGCTGTGAAACTTCAAAAGGCATTCAGGGGTTTCAAGGTTCGCAAGGACCTCAAGAAAAACAACGGTGCCCTTTTTGTCCATTATTTTTGGAAAAACACAAGGTATATTTTGTGTTTTGATAGAAATTTTGCCTTTTTATTTTTTTTTAGACGATGATAATAAGAGGACGTTGGTGTCTTCGCCGGGGGGCATGAGAATCGACATTGCGCATTATTGGCGTAAATGGAGATCCCGAACCATCTTCCAACAACTTCAGCGCTACAGATCTGCGAACGTGGAACAGCTGATATATTTCTCTCAACAGGTGAGGAATTTGGGGGGAGGGGGAGATTTGGCATGATTTCAGTTAAAGTTGTTCAATAAGGATTGAATTTATGGTCACGGATAATAATTTGAAAGTCCTTCAACTGAATAATTTCTACCTTCAGAAATATCTCTTTGATGATTGCATGAATAATTGCAAAAAAATTGCAACTGCCTTCATCCTCTGCAGGTCTGTTAGAAACCGATTTTTGAAATGAGGGAATGCTGAATTTTTAGATTTGAATCCCTTTTTCAAAATAAATCTTCAGACAACAATCAGCTGGGCTGTGGCCAGGGTGCTTTACATACCGTAGTGTAAGGTTGGTATATTTATATAATAGAAACACAAGTTTTGAGTACGACAATCCAGCAGGTCAACAAAATGCCGAAGTTCGTTTGTATGAGACTGACTCAGAGCAACTGCTGCTAATACATACAATATATCTGTCATTTAAACTATTTCCTCTTGCAAAATTTTGTCCTGGGATGGACTTATCCTCTTTTCAAGATTTCCCCAAGAATTTGGACTCTTGTGGGAACTTGAGGTCAAACTTGGCCCCACAGGATTCCAGACTTATTCAGATATTATGTTCAGTGGCACCATTGTAATCTGTCTAAAATTCTATTACCTGTATTTCTAATTTCCAACAGGGACTCCGCATAAATAAAAACTTTGACCATCACGGAATTCGGCGTAAATTGATTCCAGATTTTTAAAATTACAAAGCTTGATGAAAATAGATTCCAGAGATGAAAATAATTTACTTGCTTTTTCGAGCTGATTTGGAGTTTCAATAATGGTATTTTCCGAGTTCTTCAGAGAAATAGAAAAATGAACTTTTGTCTTTTCTATATACTGATGTATTTAAGAGATGATCCAAAAACATTTCGGAATATTTTTGTGTTTGATTCGTTTTTTTTCATATTTTAACTCAAAACGATAGGAAAGTTGACAGAGTAAGATTTACTTGAATAGTTCTAAGCAAATGAATTTTTAAACTACTGGATATTTTTAATAGTTGCGCGCCAAAATTGTACAACAATACATTTTGAGAGGATACTTTTTTAGAGCACAACTTTTGAAAATGTAATAGGTTTTTTTTGTCCGCAATGGAATTTTATGATGACGTGAAATGGATTTTTTGAATCTTTTTTAAATTCAGGGAAATCGCGTTTCGAAAAATGACATTTTTACGTTAAAAAAATTGTGCTGACGTATATAGAACGAAAAGTTTCGAAATTCAATTAACCCTTGGAATTCACACATTTTCTTTATTGATTAACTATTCGAGTGTTATTTTTCAAGGTCGGTTATTTTTTGGCGTGAATTATCCTACGCTGAATTTTGTGGGCGTGTATTTGAGAATTAATTCCTTTTCAATCGTCAATTTCAGGTTCATCTCTACGGACAAGACGTAAACAGTGTCATTAGGCGATGGAATGACTCCGTTGACCTGGGGAGAGTGGAAGAGAAGAACCTGCTGAAACCCAGTTCCGTTTTAAGGTCAATATCCCCGAGACCTCTTCACAAGGTGCCTTTGCGCCTTGCCGACGTCATGTACATCGACACGTCTCATTTACGGGATCCCTTTGGGTCTCGAGGACTCAGGTCTGTTCTCTAGATTTTAATTTTATATTCTTATTTTTCAAATCGAAACTCTGAAAAGGAAAAAAAATAATTTGAAGAAGAAACAAGCTTAATTGATTTATTTTCCGGGGATTTAATTTAGGACGCCGACGTCACCAGTTCGAACCCCGTCGCCAGCATTTCCGGAAGTGGATGGGGATGACTGGGATGCTCCTTTGCGGGATGTGATGAGTTTACTTCCGTCGGAAATATCCACCCTTCAAACTATTGAACATGTCAAAGGTTTGTCCCTTGAAATGTGAAGAAACCTTACTCTTTTTTTCATAACAAAAACAATTATTCCTAACCAAAGGTATACAGTGAGTATAAATGCTTTCAAGAGATATTTTCTATATACAATATTATGAGGCAAAATGGCCCCAAAAATGGACAGGAAAACATTTGGCATAGGAGAAAAAAATAATAATGCGAGGTATTAATCAACTGGTTTTGCAGCTGATGAAATGTTTTCAAGATGACACTTTGAAAATGTATTCCTACAGTTTTGTCAATTAATTTTTTTCATTAACCATTGGATAGCAGAGGTAAAATTCCATCCCATTGGAAAATGGCTAGAAAATTTGTGCATGCTTGTGCATTTTGGTTGGACCAAAAGTCACTAAAACAAAGATTTGGCTGAGTATAGCCAAAGTCCAGACAAATCTGGGGAAGGTAACCCCATTGTATGTGAAATCCCTCAATGCTAATCCCATGAAAGGAATGTGAAAATATGCCAAGCAGCAGCCAAGGTTTAGGATTATTTTTCTCACAGAAAAGAAAAAAATTTCGGAATTTTTCCGGTCTTTGTCTCTCTCTTTATGATCATGCCTGCTTTTTTCTTTTGTTGAATGCATTGTGACACAAAATTTCGTGAATAAATTCCTGCAGCACTGTTCAAAGGTTGAGAGAGATGACCCAGCAAATAATTTTGCCATTGCAACCTGCGTTGCAGCTCCATTGGCAAGCTGTTTTGACCCAAACGTTGGGCTAACGGCTGTTCGGTCACTGTCAAACGGCTGGGGGAGCAGTCGTTCCCTGGGTCGTTCTCAAATGCAGCCAGCATGCATTGCCAACAACCCCTGTTTCCCAGCATGCATGCAACCACCCCCCACCCGCCCTTTTAATTACTGTTGTACAATCCATTCAGAAACCCATTGCACACCCATTCTGAAAACAACCCCAGATATGCATGGAGCAGAAAAAAAGAAAAAAAAATTCCCATTCAATAGCTGCTGTTTTCTTCTTTACTTTGCTTTTTCTGTATTATCCTCTTTCTTCTTTACTTCATCTCTGCTGTGCTTTCCATTCACAATATTCTTTCTTGCTGCTGCTCCTTTGCTTTGAATCTGCTGTCCTGATGATGCTCCTGCTGGGTTTTGAACTGGGGCCATCNTTAGGGAATTTCTTACAGATTTTCAAAGTTTGAAGATCATTTTAGATTTTGCTAAATCTTTTTAGCAAAATTTACAGTTGTGCTCAACAATGAATCAGCAATGTTCAAGTGAACATTGCAGGTACATTGTCTCAACTAAGACTTGAATTTCAAGGACATTTCAGTTTAAATTGGCAAAATTGATATTGTCTCCAATTATATTTTAATGTTTATATATGTGTACATTGCTAATGTGTTGGTACTGCATTGTTCCATGATGCTCTGAATTAGGGTGCATTTTATTGCCCACAAAACATTGGGAGTACCATTCCAAAACGCACCAGCCCTGCATTCTGGAATGGTGCTCTCAACAAGGGGAGCATTTTTATTGCTCAGGAAACGTTGGGAGTACCGTTCAAAAACAATTCTCAGCATGGCTTCTTCTCCAGCCATGTTCTGAATGGACTGCCAATGAGTCTTGGAACGCTTCCCTGAGAATGCCACAGCAGGTCGTTGGGCTCTGCTCCCAACCATTCTGAGAATGGGTTCCAGAACCCGTTGGCAGTCCATTTCCTCAACGGTTCACAGCCCAACGCCCCCATTATTTGCTGGGGAGTTGAAACTGAATTCACAATTCAACACACAGAATGCGTCAGAAAGCAAATGAACACCAACAAACTATTGTGCGAAAAAATTCAATCAGTCTGAAGTATTAATCCCCCCAAAATAAAAAAAAATGCATCACCATGGTTGAGCTTTTTTCAGCCTCTATCTGGATTAGTTTCATTATTTTCAGGTTCTCACCGCTTTCATTTTTGCTGATGTAAGAAAGATTCCCAGCATTTAGAGGACAAAAAATATGGGCAAAAAAAGTACAATTTTAGGAAATCTTAGTGAAATGTTTTTGCCAGACTAAGTCTGACTTTGCCTTAGGCCACCTGGCTTGGTTTGCATGGCCTTCAGCAAAAATAAAACCTGGGAACACCCAAGAAAATCCTGACTTTGTCTTGCAATGGGAATGAAGTGCCTTACACTGCAGAAGAGTTATACTGATGAAGCCTCAATCAGCAAGCCTCATTCTTCAAATAGAACCATTTTCAATAATTTTGTTCAGCGTTTATAATTTTAAAATTTCGGTTCTTTATAAATTGAGTGAAAACTGAGGTTTGATGCCTTTAATGCATCCTGGAAGATATTTCTTTTCTTGTGCACAGACCAATCATAACATCTGTTTTGCATCATGTACCAGATTTACTCAAGTACTATGTGGCCTTAACTTAAACTTAGAGTAAGACAACTTGTACCTTGACTTTTCGGTGCAAAATTGAACCAAAAACCTATATCCCTGGATGATACCAACACACCAGTTAATGCTAGTTTAAAATAGAAATGTGATTTTCAAAAAGTAGCTTTTACAAAACAACCCAATGATGAAATCAGTTAACATAAAGAATCCAATCAGGACTAGTGTCAAAGAGGAATTTTCTTTCAATTGTTTCAGCTGAGACTAATTTATGACTTTCACCAGCATGGTTTTATGAGTTTTTATTTCTTGAACAATTCATACCTGCAAACCACATCCACTGCCTTTTTTTGCTTCATCTGCTTTGAAAAAAAATTTGCATGAGGTACTTGGGTAAATATGATGTAGAGTGGTACAGGTGGTACCTTGCAACTGAACCTCTTGCAATTTGACCATCCTGCCAGAATTCAATGGTGAAATTTTCTGAAAAATTGCCTCACAATTTGACCTTTTTTCTGCAATGTTACCTTCTTCAGCCAATTTTAACATGTTATTTTTGTACTGCTCTTACTTAATTGCTCTTACCTGAACAGAACCTGAACAGCTCCAGTCAATTTGACCATTTTGCAATGTGACTGCCCCAGTCCAGCAACAGATAAGGGTTGCATTTTTGGGTACCCGGTCATCTGCCAGTCAGTCAAATCATGGTTGTGCACCCACCAGTCATCAAGTGCCAGTTGGTCCAACTGCCAGCCAGGGCAGTCCTTGGTATTGCCAATCCACCAAACTGCGGTCCGGTCACCTAATTATTTAGGCACCCAAACACTTGGGTGACAAGAATCATGCTGATTCTTTCCAGAATTTGGTGAGCAGAATGGTATCCTACCACAGATTTTTTTTTCAATACAAAATTTCATCTTATAAAAATTTTCACAAAAAGAAAAAACTCATCAAACCCAACCTAACCTAACATATCCTAACCTAAACTAACATAACGTAAACTGACTGAACCTAACCTAACATTGCTGAAATTTTGCACAAAAAAAATCGGTGGTTGGATACCATTCTGCTCACAAAATTTTGGAAAAAGTCAGCATGATTCTTGTCACCCAATTGTTTGGGTGCCCCAATAATTGGGTGACTGGACCTCAGTTTGGTCGACTGGGGATTGGCAAGACCAAGGACTGCCCTGGCTGGTGGTTGGACCAACTGGCACTTGATGACCAGCGGGTGCGTGACCATGAATTGACCGACCGGTGGCTGACCAGACATGGAATTTTTGGGTTCCACCTTTACCTTGATTGGAATTTAAAAAAAAATATTTTCAACTCTTCTTGTGACACACACACAAATACTCCCTCCATTGGGAATTTCCTTCAAAATTGGCTCCAGACTGGAAAGACGTGATGATGATGAAGTCGCCGTCCTACAATAATGGGCACAGCAGCAGGATGAACTCAGTGAGCCCCATGAATGCCGGCTCTTCGCCTCGGGGCATGCTCAGTCCGGCGGCGCTGAATCGGTCGCCGGGCTTTGCAGCGTCGCCTACGCGTCTGACGGCGTCCCCGACAGTGTCGCCCAAGCCCGGGACGCCCACGTCAGCGCCGCCACAGGCACCGGCGCCGCCGGTCATCCGGAGAATGTCGCCCATGAGTAACGAGGCGAAACCCGCTGCGTGGCGGAACTCGAACCCAGTAGCAGCGGCTTCAGCAGTAGGGCCCATTTTGTGAGTGACTGGCTTAGTTTAGTGCTGGGTTTTCCCAATGGTATCCCTTTTCTCAACGTAGTCAAAATCTCGGTGCAAGGTTTTAAAGTTGGGATTGAATATTCACACCCATTTCATCTGGTTTTTTTGTTGTTATTTGTTTCATTTGTAAAATTGGAGTCATTCCAAATAATATAAGGCATATACTTATTGAGGGGTTTAACAAATGCTTTTGGATTAGAAATGTAAACCGCATAAGATTAGGGCAAAAAACAATTATTGCTCAAAAATAACGCGAAAGCATTCATCAGCACAAAAAGCAAAAAGTCAGCTTTGACATATTTTTTTGGTTTTTTTAATTTTAGAAAACTGCCAGAGCAATGATATACAGTCAACCCTCAAACAATGGACCTCCCAAATAACAGATTTTTGCACAACAGGCCACATCTGGAGGCACTTTTCCCTCCTGCTCATCAGACAAAATCCACCTAACAGACTTCTGTTGGTGTAAAATTAATGGTAAAAAGTAAACAATCAAATGTTCTAATAATTGAATTTGCATAACAGACTTTTTACATGACAGACTAGTCTTTTGCACAAATTAAGTCCATTGCAAGGGGTTGACTGTATGGATGAAAGCGTCAAGGTTTTTGCTTTTTTTTAAATTTCTGAGTATACCATGTATCATTGAGTTTTTTAATGAGCATTGCAAATCAATGCACATGATTGAATGCTTTCAAGAAAATGAAATTTTTTCATCTACAGAATTTATATGCAGTTGAACCTTGATACCTAAAAACTTCCTAAGTTGAATACATTAAACTTTTTTCTGGTACCCATCTGAATCCCCTGAAGAACCTCCCAAAGTCAAAAGCTTTTCCCCTCAAACTTCCATAAGTCAAATTTTCTGCAGCCTGTTGGCCACTCTTTTCTTGACCAAGAAAGAAAAAAGGAATAAAAACATAAATTTGTGTGTTTAAAGGAAGTGAATGACTTAATTGGGCAAATGAACCACTGTCTCCAAGTTCAGCAGTGCCTTTAAACTCATTTGAGAAGCCATTTAAGCCCCAGAATATCACCATTTACATTTCTTCTAAGTTTCACTGAAAAAGGGCTTTGTATTGTAGTTAAAACTTATATATATACAGTACTGAAATGCAGAACCTCCCTGAGTCAAAATTTTTTTTAAAGTCCCATGAAACTTGACTATAAGAGAGGTTTGACTTTATTTTTTAATGAGTTATGATGGTGAATTAAAATTTTGAATTAAACTTCAGTGATCATGAGATTTTCTACTATCAAATACATTCTTGTAGCCAAATAAATAATTCTTGAAAATGTAAATGATCAATTTGGTGATGAAAAGCTTGGGCATTTTAAAGGCTTCTTTTGGAGAAATTGAGCTTGTACATGAATACGGTTAATGATATTTTATCAAGGAAGGGTTTCAATCTCCAATTTGAATTTCACTTCTCTCACAGTCAGAAAAAAATATGTCGACGGGCTTTTTGATGAAACAATTTTGCCAATCATAACGTTCTCCCTGTTTCAGTTTTTGGAATTAGACTTGTAAATTCTACGTTTTAGGAGATGCTTATAGAAAAAATCTTGAATTGTGTTGTGTTGGTTACGTGTTTTTTGTTGTTGCTGTTTTGGATGACTTAAAAAAAATTGAGGAGTTGGGGATTAAGTCATATACTTTGACACCGAGATATTTGACGGAGAGAAAAGATTTCGCAGCCGATTCCTGCATTCGTGGGCCCTGAAAAAATCTCAAATGTCTTTTGTTGTCGTTTCTTTGTCTTCAGACTTGAAAGATTTAACGTTAAATGTGACCCTTTTTCCAGGTCGCCACGAGTGGCCATCCCGGGCCCAGAGTGCTTGAGTGACATGAGAAATCGGCTGCGAAAAACGGATACTGGGAAGGCCTTGTGTTTGGATTCGGACACGCATCAGGCATCAGCATCAGAGGCATCCCGGAACGCGGTTTACAAACGCCCCAAAACGTTGCCAGTCACTCCATGCAATTCCCAGCAAATTGATGACCCGGAAACTCCGCCCTTCAATTTCCAAGTCTCTCTTTCAATTATTTTGGGTTTCATTTTATTTTATTTTTACTAAACATTGAAGACATCCTTTCAGATTTGGAACGTCTTGATTTAAAATATTGATACAGCCAGAAAATGGAAGCTCTTGAAATTATAAACTATTTGACCTGGATTGCAAATTTTTGTAGCAAAATTGAGGCTTTTTAAATAGCTGAAAAGTTACCAGGATTGCAAAACTTTGACACATTTTAATTTCCAACTCTTTGTTTCAATGTTTCAATTACTGTACTGTATTTGAGTTTATTTGAATTAAACTTTGAATAAATTCTTTCAGATTACTGTATATCATCTTGAAGCTTGGTTTAGAATGGAGTACTGATACATTCGAGAAGAAGGAAAGCTAAAAATGATATATTATATGACCTGGATTGCACAATTTTGCAGCCCTTCACTTCCAAGATGTGCTGCATCGATCAAAATTGACAAATATGACATACAGTATTTGTTGGGGATTTTCTCAACTTTAAAATAAGCAACTTCACCCAGATGAAAGAAATAACTGAGCTTACAAACAGTTATGCAGTTTGTTGGTGTTATAGCATTAATGGTGATTTTTTCAGGGTAGATGCACCAGAAAGAAAAAAACGTCTATACCACTTGGATATTTGAAAGAGACTCATGCATTTTCCTAGGCCACACTCA
>CAJPEX010006121.1:0-13721 GCA_905338405.1 Notodromas monacha | reverse complement strand
TTGTTTCTGTATGAGGTTTAGTTGAATGAACAATTTAGAGAGAATCTTTGATGATAAATCAAGGCCAACAGTTTATCTTGATCCCTTAAGATTTCAGAAAGGGTCTCTTCATTGAATTCCAATACTTGTGAATGTTTCTTAAGCTGAGAAAAGATTTTCTCAGCTGTAGTGTGAAACTTCTCAACTTTTTTAACTCTTTGTTTGTGATTGCAGCGGGTTTCCGGAAAATATTACTCCTGTAACAAAGCTTTTCTGAGCAAAGAAAAAAAAAAGACTTGCATAACATTTTTCTTCTGTAGAAGAAAGGTTTAATTTTTAATTTTTTGAGTACTTCCATTTTCAAATAAAAAACTTAACACTTTACGCTATCAAAAAGTATCCTGGACTTTGGAAACATTGCACTGATTCGGAAAAAATGACTCTTGAAACGAAAAGTCTTGAAACGAAGACTTCTATGTACTGATGTATAAGGAAAAACTGATTTGGGTGAAGACTTTTCTTCGGTAGAAAAAAAATAAATACGAATTCACAGCATACAAAAACTCATCCAGTAATACATTTTTCTTATATTTGCGGGACCCACTCCAAAGCATTTAACGGATATCATAGCCCATATTTTTTCAAATTTCGCCATCTACAATTTCATGGAAGATGGCAGTTGATAATTTTTGAAAAAAAAAATTGTAGAGTTTCGGGCAATAATATCCGTCAATACTATCATATACTGACGTTTCGGTGGAATGAGTCAAACCGCAAAGGGAAAGGGGAAAAGACCGATGACTTTGAGTCCCCAACAGCTCATAGCAGTATTGTAAAACAAGGTAAAAAAAAAAAAGAGACGCAACTGTGAAAGTGAGACGAGATGTGGATGAAGGAACAAAAAAAGGTCTTATCTTGTCCCGTTTGCTTCCGGTTTACTTTTATTTTTGCTTCCCCTAGTTTTTTTGTTTCTTTTCCTTTCGTCCCTCGGCACTCGGAACTTGGCATGGACGCCCGGTATTAACACGAAGACGACGATGTTGAGGGGATCCCAGGACGACGGGGATCAATTTGCCGACAGGATCACCCGCCTTTTGCTGCCCAGCAGTCCCGACTCCCAAGTTAGAAAATTCCGGATCCTCGCTCAATTTGTACCCTCGCCTTTTTTTTCCACAATAAAGGTGTGTTTAAAATACCTGAGCAATTTTTTTGAGGTTGAGGGAAATCACGCAGAGAAAATTTCGAAGTATTTTATAAAATTAAAAAATTAAATTAATTTTTGTTAGGAATACTCATGCTAGACTGAAGTAACCATGAAAATAAATTCGATTTTTTGCTTTATTGATGGCAGGTGTAACTGAGTAGAGGGATAGGTTACCAGTCACTTTTCATCACCAGCACTGGAATTGCTAAATTTCTCAACGCCATTTCTGCAAAGAATTTCTGGGGAATTTTTGCAAGAAAAATATTAGCACACAATTCAGAAATATGAGTTAGAAAAAACCCATCAACGTTTGTGTGGTTGGCACATTTGTTTTGATCATAGCTAGAAGACTTACAGAACTATGACAACTATCATGAAAAGATTCATAATCACAAGAATAAATCCACAGAGAATTTTTTTAAGGTTTCGGAGATATCTGGATGAGGAAGCATACTTCTGGAACAGTAAATGTATACAAGTGAACCAAAGTTTTTCTGACACATCAGGGACAGATTTTCACTGCAGTATAAGTTGACATTGAGTGTTGCGATAAAACACAAAAATCAGTCCAGGACAGGAACAAAAAATTCATTGTAGGAATTCCTGAGTTAGCAGGCTAAATTTACTTAACAAAAGTAATTGAATCAACAACTCAGCAAACTCTTCTCACAGCTAGGATAAGTTGGCTAAAAATAAATCAATTCATTTACTGATGTTGATATGATTGAACATGAACTGTTAAATGCTCAGAAATATTGAACCGTCATTGGTATCTACTTTACATGACAGAAAAACCTTTCAAGAATTGTGAGTCAAAGGTGCTACAGTGCCAGGAAGTACCTGGCAATGTAATTTTGAGGAGGAGGAAACTATTTATGATTTCTTGGAATTTATATTTCATAAATAATGCGTGGCTTGCCCAACATATCCCCATTGCTCTATCAAGGAGCTCACAGAGCTTTTTGATAGAACACTATGCTCTTAAACACCATGACACATTATGCCATTATACAAAGGATGCAGGCAGAAACAAAAGTGAATAAGAAAGATAGTCAGAGAAGTGCAAGTCAAGTTGGCTGAGAGGGTTCCAACATACTTGCATTTAAAGACCAAAAAAGGTACTTTTTACAAAATTGCAAAAGTGATTAGTCCAGCTTAGAGGAGCTTCCTTCTCTATTTTTGACTAGCATTTTATTTTTTATGGAGAATTTCAACATTTCATTTTACTAAACAGAGGTAAAGTAATCATGCTCAATGTTCTTATTGAGTTGAAATATATCAATTGAATCAATGTCAATTGGCCAACCATTTTTTTTAATTTTTTCATGGAATTCTGATGAATATTTCTTCCTTGAAACACCAATTGAAAATTATATAATGTAATTTTAAGGAAAAAAAAGACTCTCAACTTCTACACTCTTGATGGTCCAATTATGTCTGCATCTCGGGGTTTCACTGTACACTATATTGAAAAGAAGAGAATTGAAAGACATCCTCTAGAGACTCCAGCTTTTCTGAATAAGCACCTCCATCATATAAAAGGGAATTGTTGGACAATACAAAGCCTCCAAGCTTTCCGTCCCCTTGCAGCAGTTGTTTCTTCTTCCTGAATGATTGATGGCAGCTTGTTAGCTGATGGCTCTGCGAGAACACCGACCTTTCATCAGGGTGTGAATAAATTGACCCCCGCTTCGACCCTTCGCTCTTGTTTCACCTCTGTGAACTTGAGAAGATTCTGATGGCTCATCCACTAGCATACAATGCCTCATCCGACGTGTCTTGGATGCATATAACCAAAGGAAATCTAGGTGAAACTGCTTCACCTCTCCTATCCCTATATAATTCATGACAAAATACAATGCGACCCCGAGATACGGACATCATGGCTGGTGGATGGATCTTGTCCCTAGGTTGAAACGTCCGCACGTTGGACCTTGTTTTCTGGTAGACTTATTGGATGGGAATAATTTTAATGGGTTCTACCACTAATTACTAGTTGAATAAGAGAAAAAGTCCTTCAAAAATTGAGTAAATATATTTTTTCAACGTCAAGGCATAGAAAATAAATGTACAGAAAAAAATAACACATCATCTGACATTTTGGCATCAGAAGGAGCTGAAGAAGCAATGAACGGGTGTATGCATACTTGTCAGATGTCCAGTTGTATTTCATGTTGTATTGTATTTTCTTTTATTGTTGTTAGCAATTTGTGCTTTCCTGCTCTGGAGTTATTAACCCTTCTGTGGCTAAGTTGGACTTTTTTTGCAGATTTTGGTGGCACTCCAGAGTGGAATTAAAAAAAACCCAACAGTGTGTGCAGGTCAAAGTTGGGAAAAATCCTGGCATTTTCTAAATTTTCCAGAGAAAAATTTCAAAATGAAAAACTGAAAACTTCAAGGCTCCCTTTTTTCCCCTGGACTTGTGTTGTTTCCCCATTCAAAGATTAAATTTAAGCTTGAAAGCCAGGAGCCCAGGTTAGAGGTCAAAATGGAAAAAGCCCAACTCAGGACTTTCCCAGCATTTCATTATCCCTGGAAAAAATCCACCTTTGCCCTCCCCCACCTGGCAGGGGTTGCATAACCTTGNGCAGGGGTTGCATAACCTTGTGCAAAAATATAATGCACACCCATCAGGAAAAAGTCCAACTTTGCCCTGGGATGGAAAGGAGGCTGCCGCCGTCCAAGGGTTAAAATGTCATTGAGTGAATTTGGGTTGGGTGGGAAGGGGGTTTGGTCGTGGAAATCTTGAGTGAACCTTGTGAATGCTGAAAAGCGGCAAATAAAGTGTTCTGTTCATTCATTCATTCAAGAAGCAAAGAACAAAAAAAAGTCTTGCTATACTGTGCACACATGATGGAAAAATAATGAATAAATAAGCAAAAAATTAGCTTGTTTTTGATAATGATGCAGGGTATTTTTACAATGAAATTTATTCTTAGCATTTGTGAATGTAAATATTTTAGCTCAATTTATTCAACATACTTACAAAAAAAACTAACTTTTTTAGATTCTTCCAGAAATCTAGGAAAAATGTCCATCTCTAAAGTCACTGTCCGGATGACGGGGGTGATTTTTCCAGTTATATGTGTCCCAAAGTCAAATTTTCCGTATGTTGGGGTGTCCGTATTTCGGGGCTTCACTGCAATTTGTTTTCTTTTGTGACTGAAGCAACTTCCAGGAAAGCAGACGCATTTTTCCTTTGATCATCGATCGGAAAGCTTTTGGTTTTTTTTTATCTGTAGGTTGGTTTCATGTGAGCTGATGGGGTATTTTGGCATCACTTATTTAGCACGGCTTCCGTCCAATTTTCATTGCGGGAATAGGCATCGATTGGCCCAGTTTCCCCGCGGACACTTGCCAGTGCTCACGTCGTGCTTCAAGATGTGAAACAGTACTTTGCAGAAACGATGTCACAAATATGTTGGCCGTCTTTTCAGAGCTAATTAGTTTATTCGCTCACATACTGTTTACACTCTTAAGTTCTTCTAAAAAAAACTACTGTGCCCACAAAAAAATAAGTTATGGATGAATTATTGCCGTCTCGCAAAAATTTTCGATTTCTACGTAAATGTATTCTAACGGAAGAAGTTCAGAATAGCGTACACATTTTAAAATTCATTGAAGTCTCTTTGAATTGTTCCCATATCCTGAGAACGACCGCACATTTTGGAACACCAAATACGAATATTATACTGTGTGTTCTTGATAAAATTCCGGGAAGAAACAATGCTTGACCCAACACATTATTGGACAATTTCAGAATCTTTTTCCCACTTCTTTTCCTTTTCCAAACTGTCAACCTGGCATTCGTGGGACTAACACAATAAATACTTTTGTTGAAAAAAATTTACAATTGATTGCATTCCATTAGATCAAAGGCACAAAAAATCTCCTACAAAAAGGAATGCTTTCGAAAGAATAAATTATTCAGGGTGACCGGGAACAGGAAATTCAACGAATGCGTCATCAAAGTCATCTTATTGGAAATCTTATTGGAAAAGACATTGCAACAATGTACTGCATAAAATACGATACAGTTTATTATTTCTCAAAAAGAAATGCAAGACAGTTTGCACTATAAAAAGTGACAAGCACTGCGAGAATATTAATAAATGAACGACGGATTAGCAGAAAATGATGCAATTTTTTATGTAGTACTCCTGCATGATTTTGTGCGGACTTCAAGTGCGGATACAGTGATATAAAAAAAAATTCTACATGAAAGTAAAATTTAGAAACTTGACCTTAAGAGTCGAAATGTCTAAGGTCACCTGGATGAAAGCAAGATATTATTCCTGGAAGAAATTTCATTATTTTGGCTCTCCAGACTTGAATGATCAGAGACGCGATGATGGAAAAGATCCTTGGCATATGAATACTAAATTACGTATGAAGACGATGACGTAAAATCATTCATCATTTTGAAAGGAATGTGTCAACTCGAGACTCAAGCGAACTCGGTTTAATCCTCCATCGAGAACTTGAAGGAAGACCAATAAGAACCAGTCGGAGATTTGTCCTGAACTTCTCTACAAATAAGCTATTAGTTTCTCTCGAGCAATGCAAAATTTACTTTCTTTAATTTCGCAATTTGATGCCAAATTAGTCAAGCACCTGAAAATTATCAAGATATGGATTTTTTGCAATCAGTCGTGGCTCTTTCATAGTTGACGCTGACAAGAAAAATTCATGATTTGCGGCATGATTGTCATCGACTCATAATTTTATTCACGTGCAGCTTTATGGGGAAATCACAAAATCTAAAGTAAATAGCACTAGTCCTCTGACGACAAACAAGATTAATCTCTATAGTCCACTCGGGATTTTGGCACGAAGCGCACAAGAAAGCGCACGTTCGGAATCCTTGGAAGTGCTTCAAAGTGTGAAGTGGTTACAGCTCTTGTGAGACTTCAGATTATAAAATTAGATTGCGTTTCACAATAATGAGAGCCATGGACGTCTTTAATCCCTGATGGTGTTGGGGACTGCAGGACAAACCTATATTGAATATAATATTAATAGCCCTCCACTTCCTGCAGAAACCGGATCTCGGCTTATAGAGAGCCTAGCACCAAAGAACCAGTCCCAAAGCAATTGTATGACATGCATGGGTAAATTGTCTTCAGATTCCAACAAAATCAGCCAATCAGAGGCCAATATTTAATCAACAAGGAAAACCACTTTCCATCTCTTATTTCTTTCTTCCAAAATATGTAGCACTGAAATCATTCCACCGCCAATTCTCAAGCTGATTAGGCCTAAAAACTATGCATTGAATCCTATCAAAGACCTTGTCTGAAACTCTGAATTCATGTTTGTGTTGCGTGAAAGCATTTGTGTATGAGTTGCAAAATTCTCCGAGTTGAATAATGTTGTATTCAGACATTAATAACTCTAAATTTCTTGGAGCCAGCCCCAGGCTGATTGTCGTGTTTCATTTTTAATTCTAATCCCTTTCTTTGTTAGGATCATTTAATCCTTAACCCTTGGACTGCTGAGGGTTATTTCCCATTGCCGGCCAAAATTGGATTATTTTTGTATGCCGGGGCATTAGCCGGGGCATTTTAAGTTTTCTGAAGGTCAGAAAAGGCCTTCCAGGTAGGCTGAGGCAAAGTCAGGATTAATCCAAGAAAAGCCCATTGCTTAGCATAGCAATTTTTTCATTTTCTCACAAATTTTTTCTGAGCAAAAAGAAAAAAAAACATTTGGATTTTTCCCAACTTTGTCCTCAAATCCCTGTTGTCCTTTTTCATTTTCTTCCCTGAGGTGCAACAAAATTTTGCAAAAATAGTCCAACTTTGCCGCCCAAGGGTTAACAGATGAAACAGGGGAGATTTGTTGGGTACTGTAGCAGGAAGCAATACTTCAAGTTAATAATACAGGTGGTACCTTGCGATTTGACCCTCATCTGTTGCCAAACTTGGATCAAATTGCTAATCAGTCAAATTGCAAGACAGTTTGACACTAATCCATTGCCAAACTAGGGTCAAATTGCAAATCCATTGAACTGAAAGATGCTTTGTGAAATTCAAAAACATCAATGTAAAAATGGCCAAAGCAGGGCAAATTGCAGGGCAAGGGTCAAATTGCAAGGCAACCTCCCTGCAAATTGGACTGTCAAAATTTTGGAATGATTGAATTGCGGGTGGTCAAATTGCAAGGTACCACCACCTGTAATCTTCATGCATCCCATCCTCCAAAATAACCAGTGCTTGATTCCTTGGCCTCAGAACTGAAAAACAAGTCCTGAAGGACTGGTACAACAGTGAAACTCCATGAATGATTGTTATCTGTAATATATTGATAAAATGGTATAGATGCAATAATGAAAACTACGCAGTCCACGCTTCTCAAAAGCAACATCTCCGCAGGAAGGAACCACGCTTCTGAATGCTCCTTCGCATCGCCTCCTTCGAGTTCCATTCAACCATTTATCGCACACTTTTGCACCAAAAAAGTTCCTTTTTCTATTTTTCATTTTTTTAAATCTCAGACTTTTCCTCGGTACTGAACCGAGCAAACATTTCATTCCGAAGGGTCCGAAAAGCGGCGAAAGAAACGGGACAAATAACCTGCTACTGATCGCAACACAAAAGCCACCCTTGGGATTGAATCAGCCTGTATATGGTAGGAAATCTTGTGCCGAAATCCAGTCTTGTATTTTTTTATCGGCTTCCTAATTCTTTTTTTAAATACTTTTTTGACCGTTTTATCCAAATAAATCTGTCGCTGCGCCTGGGTATTTTTTTTAGAGTGCGTGCTGGTCATTATACTCGTCATCGTAAATTTAATTTTCGAAGTACAGTACATAATAACTCACTTGAAGCCAACAGATTTACATCATTGAACAGGTAATTTTGGATCTTGAACGAAAAGTTTTACTGTTTTTCAATTTCTTCTTCCTAATTTGAGTTGAAATACTTACATTCATCTGCCTTCAAAATATGGCCATTTTCGTGACTTCATCGGCTTTATCGGAGCGACAAGGACAAAGATTTGAAAAAAAAAATTCCCCAATAAAAAAGTATGGCGTTTCTCCACCTTAATCATTCATAAGATAGTCGTCCCAATTCCGCTTTATATTACATGTCTTTAAAGCAATATACTGTACAATATTCGTCTCATACTGAGTATAAGGATCTTCTTTTTTTTTTTGCACGGAGAGATAGAAAAAATGTCAGTAACACAGTGCAAACGTCTGATTTGGGATTTCAGTCGCCAGTTGCTTGATTGACCGTGAAAACAACACCATGGGGGAAATCGAGCGAATTTTCCGAGTTCGTCATGCCCAAACCTAACGGGTTGACAAAACGACCCACCAGCCTGGAACAGATCAAATCCATTTTCTACCCTATATGTTCCAGCAATTTATTTTCTGCTCTACACTCACTGAAACAAATTTGTTTTTTTGTTTTCGTTTCATCAAACATTTTCGGGATACTGTATTTGCACAGAAAAGAAGCATCCGACGAAGGGTTCCTTCTTCTTTGTCACTCGAAAAGCCGTTTCAGGGGTAGAATTACATTGCTTTAAATTTTATAATTTTTTATTTAAAATTTTAAATTTAAATCTGCAGTGGAATTTCATGCAGAAGACGTTCGAAGGTGTGCCAGAGGGTTTGAGGAATTCTTAAATATATTCCTGCAAGATACATTCATCAAAATCTATATATCGGTGTGGAATCATTCCGCGGTTTCCCATTCCCGGGAATGAAAACGATTCTCAAGAGATGTTTCTGCTCAGTGAGCAGGAAGAATCCGAATGATGAAAAATCGACATTGAAAGAAGAACTGGAAATGAAGCAAGGTACAGTACTGTACATACATTTGTCCTCATTTTTTCCATCAGTTTCATGACGCAGGAGGGATTTCATGCCAAGAATTTCCTATAGTCCGGATAGATGAGCAAATAAAGCATCCAGGCTAGAATAAAATGAAAGTCTCGCCAATAATCCAGGCATCAATGTTTATTCGATTAAAGAGCCTGAAATCACAATTTGGACGATATTTTGCATGAAATCCTTTTTCCTTTGAATAAATCCTTCTCTTTGAAATTGTCCTTCATGGCCTCATCCAAAACTTTTCTGGTCTCTAACTCTTTCTGATTTTCATCAATTGTGAGTTTGTGACCCAGTGGCAATTCAAAGCTGATCTCCAAGTGGAGAAGCTTTTGTGTGTGTGTTTTCAAAGCAACCTGAAACTCAAATCTTGTGTCAAAACCTTGAACTTTTATCTGTGATGAATTCACATAACTTGAAAATGTAACAACTTCAGACTGGGACTCACAAAGTCCCAACTGCAGCTCAGCTTTTCACTTGCATTAATTTATGTCTGCTTCCAAACATTTGTAATCAAAGCCTTTTGTTCAGAAACTCAAAAAAAAAATTTTTATATGTATACAACCTGTTATCCTGGAAAGGGAAAACCCTTTCCTAAAGTTAGTCATTCAAGAGGCACCTTTTGTGCACTCTCTCAGATCAATGAGAATGATCAACTGTTTTTGTATTCAATTCAATATTTCCCATTTTTGCAGAGTCAAAAATGTCTGTTGTTAATGAACCTGTCAACTGAACAACAGGTGTGATTGACCCCTCTTGACAGGTGCTTCCTGAAGATCAATTGAATTGGTTAATCCAGAGTCAATTATCTTCACACTATTCATTCTATTCATTTAATAGAGGAAAACAGGTTTTGACCTAATTTCCATTCTATCCTGCTTTAAATCCCTCTTATTATTCAGTTCCATCAAGAATTGATCAGGAATCATTCCTCTCCTTTTCCTGTTCACACCTTGACAGGATAATTGTGACTTCCCCTTTTTGGAACTAGAGTTGATGGGATCCTGGTCATGATTGACCTGACTATTAATGCTTGTCCCAACCTGCACAATGCTGTGTTTTACTAGTGATGCAGATTTGTATATAATCTCCCCCACACCCTGGATCAGGAAGAATTCTTGGTCAGTCTATTGTCAGAGTCTGCCCAACTAAGTACTAGCTGGCTAACCTGGAGTAACTTGGAAACTGAAAAGTATTCTGATAATAGTAGAATTCCCATCTAGCCTTTTACTTACCTGTATTCATGTTAAATGTTGACTCTTCCAAAGTGTAGTGCTTGTATGTGTATTTACTGGGAATGAGTGACAAGTTGTGAAAAGTTAATAAATAAGTATTAAGAGCCACACTTCTGACTTTGTCTGATTTGTTCTAGTAGATGCAGGAATACCTATTAGGGAAATCTAAGACAACAAACCATATTTTGTTCTTCAACTTTGTGAGACAGATCTAATTTCTCAAAAATGATCCAGGCATCAATTTTTTTCTAACTAAAGAGCCTGAAATTACAATTTTGAAAACGTTTTGGAGAGTATTTTGCTTTGAACAACAAATTTCATTTCTTTTACTTTGACGCACAATTTAAAAGCATTCACTGAACACTGGCGATTCATTTACCTAGCTTTGATCTCAAGCAGCAGTAAACGCATGTTACGCTACTGAATTCATTTTTCAATCCACCGTACTTCAAACTCTTGCATTGTTTTTTCTCCGATAAATTGTCATCCACCCAAGGCCCGGGGCAGTTTTCAGTTGTCAGAAAGCCGCCGAAAATCACAAAAAATCGCATTTTTAAAAATAGAAACAAATACTACTCACCATTTGGATGTTGAGGCCGTCGAATGGGTCGTGGAAGAAAAAGGGCGGCTGGCTGTTGAAGGCCCGAACCCGTTCTTGGAACAAGGGGAATTTGTGCTTGGAAGGCGGCGTCGGCGCCACCACAATCAGCGATCGTAGTCGCTTCACGTCGTCAGCGTTCTTCACGTTGCACCAACGGGTCTCATTCTCCGTCACAGACGCCTTCAGGGACTCCTTTCCTGAAGATAAAAAATAATATTTAGATGACCTCTAATTGAGTGAAAGAAAAATCTATTTGAAGAAGATACCCAGGGTGGACCAAATTTTAGCCCACAAAATGTTTAGTTATTTTTATATATATGGGATGAATTATATCCTCGGGGTTTGAGAAATTGAGTTATTTTACCCTAGTGAGACTGCTGATAAAATGAATAAAAATATATTTCTGTGACATAAACATCATCAAATGAGTAATGTCTCAGTTTCGCGCGCCTTAGGAGGAAAAAAAACTCGAAAAAATTATCCTCGGAACTTTTATACTAACGGGCATTTTTTGGTACACAACCAAAAGCCCCCCTTGCCAAAAACCCCCATCCCCCCTTTTTTTTTATTCAAATGAGAGTTTCATAACAGTGTTTGGTGGCCCTGAGAAGTGCTGTTTCGTTGCATTGGTCGTTTGGTCCTCAGGAGGACTGCTTGCGAATAATCTTCAAAATTGCCTTTTGCTGCATCTTCCTCACAGTGGTACCCAACCAAAAGCCCCCCCTGCCAAAAGCCCACCCCCCAGGTCAAAAGCCCCCCGGAAAGCCCCCCCCTGCCTAAAGCCCCCCTAGGTCAAAAGCCCCCCTGCCAAAAGCCCCCCCACCACTTTTTTATAATTGGATGCAAGTTTTATAAAAGTGCTTGGTGGCCCTGAGAAGGGCTATTTGGTTTCATTAGTCCTCAAAAGGACTGTTTAATAATCATCTTAAAATTGCCTTTGACTGCTGCCTCTTTCTCACAGTCACTGATGCTCTCTGTGTCATTTTCTTCTAAATAGCCATTGTAGTATGCAATTTGACTGCCCTTCTGATCATTGATGATCTGAAGTGCACCAGCCATTAGATCAACAAGGTGAACTGTAGATTTTGCAGAAGTCTGCAAGTGATGATGCTTTGACATTATATTCAAAGAATCACTGATGACCACTGCAGGTGAGGAATCTCTTTATATACTCAACTTACATTCATATTGGTACTTGGCCTTGTGCTGGGCCTGCTGGTGAAAGGTGCAGCTTACTATCAAAAGTTATAAGAATACCTGTAATCCCCAATTTTTGAACCTAGGGGGGGCTTTTGGCAGGGGGGGCTTTTGACCTAGGGGGGCTTTAGGCAGGGGGGGGGGGGCTTTCCAGGGGGGCTTTTGACCTAGGGGGGCTTTTGGCAGGGGGGCTTTTGGACTACACCCACCAATTATGTCTGCATCGCAGGGTCCCACTGTAATTCCCACTAAAAACCTTTAAAAAGTCAAGATTCATGAAATTCCTGAACCACTTGTCTCATAATGTCCCCAGAGGCCATAGTGTTCATTTGCATTGTGTGCTGAAAATATCAAAAACCTCTGGGTGCTCAATTTATTGATTTGGTCTGTGAAAGATTTAAATTAACTTGTGCTCATGGAATTGGGGCAGAATAAAAGCACAATTTATTTAGGAACTTCCTCACAAAAGTTCCTGGCCTGTCCCAGACTGATTGTTGTGCACTTAAATTCTAATTAAAACGCTCATTTGTTAGACTATTTGAAAGAGCTCTCAAAAATAGGAATTTTGGTGCTGAATCCATCCTCTTATTACGACATTCGCAGTTTGGTGAATTATTCAGATATTACCTATACAGTACATAATTTCCATAGCTAACATTCCATTGCCATATTCCGAAATTCAAAGAGTCTCACTAATGTAAAATCACTTCTTTGTTTTCAGACTTTTGCACCAAGGACTCGAAAACAATACTGTATTTGAATTACCATGGCACGAAGAAATTGCCAGAAAAATCACAGGAAAAACATTTTTGAAGTTTCCCAGGGATTAAAAAATTGCGGAACGCGAGGAAAAAAATGCAGAAATCATTCTTATGTGCATTGAAAATGCCATGATTTTTCCATCCTGCAGAAAACTATCCTTTTTTTTGAATAGGAACAATCGAGGCTGAGTAGGTTTTGAAATATATCCTCATATATCCGTATTTTGATACTTGAATTCAATGTCTTCTTGCGACATATTCATTTGAATCAGAGCAGTTATTTATTCTCACGCATGAAGTTAATACGAGAACCCCATGACTTTACTATATATACGGCCTTGGCTGATATTCAGTGCGGAATTTCCTTGGAAGACATTGAATCATGGTTTTCCGTGGAAGCATGACATGCATAATATTCCTCGCAATCGAATCTAAATCATGCACGAAAAAGGGTTGAATTCAAAAATCGGGGCAACACCTGCGTCTCATCCAAAGATATGCATCTTTTGTTTGGAGACCCCAGTTGGTACTAGAATATCTTACGAGCAACATGTCCCACAAAGCATAACATTTCAAGAATATTTTGCGTCATATTCTGGAAGAAAGCATAATGTTTGCTGCTTACCTGTAGTATTCGAATGCAATACTTCCCTGTGGTCCCTGTAGTTGTTTTCACAGCACTTATTTCGAAAAGGATAAACACTGATGCATACCATCTCTAAAAGTTTGTAGCAAGTTGGTTCTCCAGAATCTTGAATGGCACAGGTTGAGTGGTAAGATTCTTATGTCAGCATCAGGGGCTTGAAGAAAATGTTACAAAATCTGTCTTATATACAGCAAATGATTAATTTTTCAAGAAAGCAGACGTAATACTTGAGAAAATGACACGAAAATCACCAAGAAAACC
>CAJPEX010006120.1:0-13728 GCA_905338405.1 Notodromas monacha | reverse complement strand
AGTAGGACACCAGTACGTGATTTCATCCTTTGATGCAAAATCTATCGCAAAAGCTGCGAAAATTCCAAAACGAGGAACGGTTTCCATTTCCTGGGTCCACACCTCGAACTAAAAAATCAGCGTCGTAGTTTAGTTTCAAAGCCTTAAATGATACTTTTTTAGCCAAAAATTTGCGAATGACATTTGCAAAATTTCAACACGATCAAAAACATATATTCTTCTTATTTAATCAACTCTAATTCATCTCTTTAATGATGTAAGACGCCATCATGGAAAAATACGTTGTGAATTATTTTTATATTTAATGTAATGTGAAATTACAGAATTTAAAAAAAATCTACAATGAAACACGTGCCACAGACGAGTCCAGGATGCAATTTTACTTTTAAAATCTGAACAAAGATCATCAGTGTGGTTTTTGTAAAGTCTGAGAGCAATTTTAGCGTTGAAAAATATTCTGTGAGATTGATAACAGTGGATCAGAAAAAGACACCGTAATATTTCAAATAAGCACAGAAAATCACTTGGAAGCACCATGTTTTATCCGATCATGCCTCCTTCTAACTGCAGTCGCATTACTCAGGTATGTGAATAAGTTTACAAGAGCAAATTTTCCAAAGGTTTAGCTTCAAAAAGACCTAAGCCGCTACAAAATGGAGTCATTTTTTGTCCGAAAAATGTCGCCATTTTCTGCGGCACGAAAATTAATTGACAACATCAAAAACAGAAGGGCACGATTTCAGCAGCACTCATGATTCCCAAATTTAAAAAAATTAGAACGTCCAATAAGATCTTTAAAAAAATTTTAAATTAGGCACATGGATCCGACGGTATTTTCCAAGGAAATAATGGAATTCAATATTTGAATTGAAAAAAATGAATATCTATGTGAATAAACCCCAACTTGGAGTAGAGGTTCTACGGGTTCGGCGATGAAAGATTCCTATAACCGTTCCCTGAAGTAAATTACCGCACTGAATTTTCTTCTTCGGAGTATGTAATTCAACTGACACGCTGATTTCTTAAAATCCAGCATCAGTTTCAAAAAAATTACATCACTACAAACGGAAAAACACTTTTACGCGCATTTTGTTCCCCTCGCTCTTTCGTCCAACGGTAAAATCAGAGGTAATTTCTGGTGCCGAACAAAACAAATTCTCTCGTTCTTGTGTTTTGACAGAATCCACGGATCCTTTGTGTGAGAAAGGACCTCATTTCGAAAGTTTCCTTGTTGACTCAAAAAGCATTTAAAATAAGTAAGAAAGAACGAACGGATGCGTTGAAAAAACAAAGAGGATAAGGAAACACGCACTGTGCTTACACGGGAAAGGCGGTGTTTGTTGAAAACACGCTGAAAAAGATGGAGTGCGTCCCCCTGCTGCAGAACTTGTTTTACTCAGGGGAACAACTTCGTTTACGACAGTCGCTTTTATTTTAAATCCAGGATTATGCCGAGAATGCAGAACAAAAACCGGCTTTGAGCCCGAGATTTCCTTGCACAAATGACACGAGGCTCTCCGGAGGCGGGGTTGCAAATGGGACTTCTCATCAACATCCCTAATGAGAACCGGTCTTTGAAGCCAACTCCAGCTTTCGAGACTTGCCAAGCTGTCAATAATTCGACCGAAAATCTCGATATCCCCCCAAGAAAGGGGATTCCGAAATTCAAAATTGTCAATCCCGGGCTCTGATGGAACGAGTATAAAGGCCTGGAAATCATGACGAAACAATCACATTTTTCCCAGCAGTGAAACCTGAATAATTATTTATTTACCTCAAATTACTTCTTATTGCACTTTAAAACAGCTTTTAGACTATTTTTTGCGAAAAATGGGTTCACCTAAATCTGACACCGTGTGTCTAACGTTTAAATCACCTTAGATTTATACGGGCATAGAAAGTTATGCACATCTTTCAACGAGAAATTTTCCATGAAAATGACTTCACTCAAACAGGTCTTCACGACAATACAATATTATCTTTTTCACGGCAGAAAATACTGGAACACAAGGACCCAAAAAGTAATAATGATACGGTACTTCTGAATAATTTTAAATTGACCATATTTTATTGTCATGATGAAAGTCATTGAGGAAATTAAACCAATCTCCCATAAAAAGCTGAAACTCCTATTTCTCATGACAAAAAATGCTGTATTAGTCATGAGACTCATGACTAGAATTACCAAAGGCCATAAATTGAGTACTGTACTATATGACCTTGAAGAAATTGAATGGATGCGTCTCGAATTTTTTATTTTTTCAAAATCTGAGAAAGTGATCCAAGAAATTTGCGAGATTGGATATTTGAGTCTCAATGTGGGATCAAAAAATTAAAATTACACAGCTGCTGATTTCTTTATAACGCTTATCAAAACTATGTATGAGTAAAAATGTGGAACAAAAATAAGATGAAACAGCAACCTTTAAAAATACTTGTTTTCTTTCTTACAGCGATTTGTACTGTATTCCCCTTCACCGATGGGTTCGTGTCTCATTCGAAGATAACTCATCTCTCTCTTCTTGTTTTTTACAGCAAAAATGCTCACCATTGCATTTCCAAGCCTACTCCTAGCACTGAAAAAAAAGCGGAATTTATCTCAGCAAGTGCAAGTTACAGTACTGTAAAATTGAAACTTTGGGAAGAAACCCTGGGTTTGTTTGTACCAGCACCCGAAAGAAGGAAACCCGCCTCATCACTGATGAAAGGCAGCTTGGGGTTTGTGAGCAGATGAGAGCGATGATGGTGATGAGGGGAAACTGTGATCAGCAAGCGGATTCCTCGCATGGGTCCCAGCTGCATGCCAACACCCCGGCTTTGATGTCTCAGCTGCATATGCATCCACAAAAGACCCACCACCACACCAACTTCCTCCCGACGACGACGAGGACGGACCGGAAGTGAAGATTCGAATCCAGCGAAAGTTTCATCCAACATCAATGATTCGCAAAACCGCGGGCTATTTATATAAACTCAATGCGATTGATTCAAGCCCAAAACAGCGAACCCACATATGTCGGGGACTCGCCACACTCCCCACATTAAAATCAAGAAAATAACTGGATATTGGGTGGAAAATCACCCAAGTATAAACACAGGATAAATTTTAAAATGCCTGCCAAGCAGTCCTCAAAGCAAAACTTTGCTTGCAAAAATTAAGTTGAGAACCCCTGCTGAAGCAGCATAAAGTGGAAATTTCTTTTTTTTTTTTAAATAGCATGCTGGGATTGAAGAAAGGTTTCACAGGTTGAAACATGGAAGTAACATATTTCAGCAGGTGATAATATGTCTAAATGTCCATTAGGAGAAAAACCAAAAAGTTACTTTTAATCAGATAATTTCAAATGTTATTGAATGAATGAACAGAACACTTTATTTGCCGCTTCTCAGCGTTCACAAGGTTCAATCAAGATTTCCACAACCACACCCCCTTCCCACGGAACCCAAATCCACTCAATGACATTTAATCACTCTTTTAGAGACAAATGTTATTGCCTCTAAAATGTTGGATTGCAATAACAGACTTCATCACTACTTTTAAAAATGTATTATGTGAAATAAATTCTCATTTGGACCTGCAAAAAACTTCTGCAGACTGGTTTAGGATCATGGATTAAGGAACACTGGAATACACAACAAAAATCAATAAAACCTTTTCCCTCATCAGTCTACTGTACTTTGCGCTGTCATCAGTAAAGATTAATAGACATACAACTTCAACCGTCTTCTTAAAAATAAGTTTGAAAACCGCTGAAATAAAGATTAAAAACTGTTTTGATATTCTTGGTTACCTTAAACAAGGGTGACTTCTGATACTCTTTTGGAGATCTAAATAATGAGTCTCTTGAAGATCTACAAAAATGGCCGTTGTATGAATCAAACTTCCTTTTCGTCTGGAAACTTACTCGCAATCTGACTGACTTTCCCAGTTTATACAGTTCAGCTACCAAACAAATTTATTTCCAACAAATAATCTATTTGTCCCAGAAAGGTTGGATATTTTGCCTCATCGAAAGTCCACGCAACTTTTGAAGGAACCCTGTCGCCGTGGGGGATCAGTTTTCCTCATTAACAAACCGTGTTCGAATTCCCTTCAAAACTCAGCGATATCCCGCACCTAAATTCAAATTATCTTGCTTTCCGAATACGATTGAGCTTTCATGTTTTGAGAAACAAATAGTGGGGTACAATATTTGCGATATTATTCTGGATTGGGATGAGGCATCTCTGAAAATCCTCGACAAAATTTTGCAAAACAATGATGAAATATTCGAAATGGGGTAACAAATAAGCTGTTCATCTTATCTTGCAGACATGATTGAACTTTGCTTCAAAAATCCCAAAAAACCAGATAATGGAGATTTTTAAAAATGCATAGAAAGCTTTCCAATAAAATTACAGCATCGACCAAAAATCTGTTTTTGAATCAGAGGGATATTTTGCATAGCTTTCAATTTTTCTGTGAATTTTCCTTCGAAGCCATAAGATCTGCTGAATCTTGAGGTAGGTTTTCATTTTACATTCGCACATCTGAAAAGCCATATTCCTACAATCTGCCTGCAAAAACGTCGACAACGAATTCAATTCGACTCCTTGACTTTTGTTCCACACCACATGCTGTTTTTCTTCTTCAAAGTTTCAGGGAATCAGAATTACGTCTATAACTCAACAGAGGTAGCTGTCACGTCTGGAAAATGGCTGTACTTGCGAAAAGTGCCGTGATCAAGGAAACTGCGAATGAGCCAGCAAAAAGCCCGCCAAAATAATTCACGGAAAAACTTTTTCAAGCCTTCGCCACCCGGAAAAAAGCCTCGTTTCCGACGGAACGGAAATGCCGTGACTTTCTAGGCTGTAGGAAACTGCGAATGAGCCAGCAAAAAGCCCGCCAAAATAATTCACGGAAAAACTTTTTCAAGCCTTCGCCACCCGGAAAAAAGCCTCGTTTCCGACGGAACGGAAATGCCGTGACTTTCTAGGCTGTTTTCTGGGAAATGGCTCTGGGGGTGAAGAGGATAGAAAATTAAATTTTGCAAAGAGCGACATAAGAAAGAAAGAAGCCAAGAAAAAGCAGGCTGCGAACTTCCTGCCGAAATCGTCGTATGGAAGAAAATGACTTTCTTATACATATAGGAAATGTCTCCAAGTTTAAATAAATATATGTCCTCCAGGAAAAAGTCTGTTCTTGCTTTTGCATTATTGCGTTTTTAGTTCACTTGAATATTTTTGGTTGATCATAAATGTAAATTCTAAAAGAAAAAACAGTGTCATCCCATAAGTTCAAGTCTGTTTGCAACACATTAACAACCGTTGCAGAAATAAATTCATTCATGTACATTTAGAAACAAGGCTTTTGAAGTCACTGTTTGCGCCAAAAGCTTGGGCATCAGTGAAATAAGAATCTGACATGAAGGCTTTCCCGATTCTTATGACTGAAGAAAAGTTAGGTTTAGAGAAGTGAGAATATCTCAAGATCTGTCAATCAGGTCAATTTTTATATGGTTAAAGAAAAGTTGAACATTATAAGAATCTGACATGAAGGCTTTCCCGATTCTTATGACTGAAGAAAAGTTAGGTTTAGAGAAGTGAGAATATCTCAAGATCTGTCAATCAGGTCAATTTTTATATGGTTAAAGAAAAGTTGAACATCTCCAGCTTCAATTTCAGATGTTGCAGAATTTTGGAAATGTAAAATTCACAGAGTTATTTGCTTTGAAAGTTTGCACATTGGGTATTGCGCCATAGGTTAAGCATCTTTTCTTTTCTGATTTTATTTCTTTTTGAAAATGCAGCTAATCTAGGTGTCAGGAAAAAATCACCATTCTCAAAAACTTCAAAAATTACAAGTAAGAAAATAGACCATTTCAGACAGGCGCCAGAAAAATTAGTGCTAATCTTCAACGCATTTTTTTGCGAGCCTGAGAACCAATCCCAGGTTTGGTTCCCAGGCTTGCCNAGTTGAACATCTCCAGCTTCAATTTCAGATGTTGCAGAATTTTGGAAATGTAAAATTCACAGAGTTATTTGCTTTGGAAGTTTGCACATTGGGAATTGCGCCATAGGCTAAGCATCTTTTCTTTGCTGATTTTATTTCTTTTTGAAAATGCAGCTAATCTAGGTGTCAGGAAAAAATCACCATTCTCAAAAACTTCAAAAATTACAAGTAAGAAAATAGACCATTTCAGACAGGCGCCAGAAAAATTAGTGCTAATCTTCAACGCATTTTTTTGCGAGCCTGAGAACCAATCCCAGGTTTGGTTCCCAGGCTTGCCCAAGGACAGTTTTCTTGGTTTCTAAAAAGAAGGAATGAAAGTGGCCGAATCTGGTCTTCATCTCTTGATCCCAAAAGTTGTAGTGGTCAACCAAAAACCACAAGTTTGTCACTCTGCATTGCGCTATTGACTTGTTCAGATCTCCGGAGAACTCTTGTGGGCAAATATCCAACCAATTCCAAAATTGGCGTTTTGCATTTCATCTACTTCTTTCAAAAAGTATCTCAACTGTTCAACTCAAAACTTGTCTTGTGTGTATAGTATACCATTTCAAACTAGGACAATAAGTCCCGGCCACAGCCCGGCTGTTTGAATCGTGCTTTCATTTATCTAAATTACAAATTTGGTTCACTCTTATTTTTCTATTCCACCTTTTGTGTGGTTAAGAAAGTTTCTTCAAATCTTTTCCTCACACTAGGCCCCACTTGTCTAGATCCGGTCCATTAACTCAGAAGTTACTCGTCCATTTCATATTTTAAATACCAGAAAATTTCATGCTTGACGTCTTGATTTACTTATTCAGTCATATTGCTGTGATTTAAGTTTTAAAAAGTGGAAGGAAGGTTGAAGAACTCACCCAAGTTCCGCCTGCCTCTGGAAACGCTGCTTTCAAAGGTTTCCAGTTTTCTTGCTCTAGGAACAGTTGGAATTGCACTCGTTTTCGCATCAGCAGCATTATTTGTACCAGGTGAATCAGGAACAATGCAAGACACCGATTCAAGCAGCAGAATGAAAACTGCGATGAGAGCCGAAAGATTTGTGCACCACCGAGTCAACCCGTGACTCTTGCATGGTCTCCAGCAGTGTCGACGATCATCGCTGTCGTTTCTCGCTGACGTCGTCGCTGACAACGTGTCGATCCCAGGATCGACAGTAGACATTATCGGGCTTTGCGGCACGTTTTCTCAACTAAGCCATTTTGGCGGCGTTTCGGGGGCGAGACAATTTTCTGCAAACTTCACTAACGGTCGGGTGAATTCGCGACACTTCCGCCAACTTCGCGCCACACCGCGCTCATGTACACCGGAGTATCAATTTATTTTCAACCTGCAGAAAAAAATGGATAAATAAGTATTGACGAGATTCTGATACTGCACTTTTGAACCGGATATTCACTTCACGCAATGGAATTTCGCTCGAAGAGGCAACGAAATTCTGTGCTACTTTTCTTGATGGTATATTCAGAAAATTATTCATGATTCATTGAGAACTCAGAGAAAATTAAGTCGTTATTTATTGCAGCAATTCAACTTACCGACATTTCCGAGAAAAAAAACATACTTCTGTTCTGAAACCATCAACTCAAGAATCAAACATCACACAAACAAGGTTCCTTTGGTCTTTAAAAAGGAGTCTTTGCCATCGACAATTTACATTTTTATTAACCTTAATAGAGTTCCAACTTGTGTAGATCAGGTACGAGGATTTATGACAGGATTAGCTTATCTTTTCGGGAGAAAGAAACCCTATTTTTGCTATCCCAAGAATCATCAGAAGATACGGTTTCAGAACACGTCTTTCTGAGAAGCGAGTTTGATTCAACCTTTTTCTTGGAAGAAAAACATGAGCCTCGGTTCTTTTTATAGTCAAGTCTATTCAAATCAGATCTTTTATTACTTGGAAAATGGAGATAGGATATGTCATTTCTTCGGAAAAATGGGATGCATGGAGAAGTTCATTAACTTTGTCAACTATTGTATAACAAAAAAATAGAACAAGTTGAGTTTTCAAGTCGGGTTATAGAAGCGCACCTGGTCTAAGAGGAAACCTGAGAATTCGAATTTGAATCTGAGGTATTCTGATTTTTTTCGAGCCTTGACCTGTGTGCAAAAAAAAAAAAAAATCGAGAGATAAAATTCAAGAGAGACGATCAGCTTGGGATAGTGGCCAGAGATTCATTGTCTCGAAATTTTCGAATTGCAATACAGTACTACAATGTACAGTAGTATTGTAGTTTAAAAATAATCGCAATTTTTCCATTTTCGCCAATGAATGATTCGTTCCACTCGAACAGCTCACTAATCATTTAAATTACCTCCAAAATGTCAGTGCAATTTCTTCCTCCTTTAGGTGCAAAGTAAAATTTTGCATGGCCGTCCAATAATTTTCGAACGGAGCATGAAAATAAATTTTGCGAAGAGAAAACGGCGAGGAAAAGGTTTTTATCGCAGGGCGTCAAGTCACAAGGCCTAGTCTTGACTATTTGCAAGCACGTACAGTACGTGCAAAATCTCAGAATAAGCAAGTACGGCGCAGTACTTCGAGTCATAATTTCGAAAGGTTAAAAAATAAATCCTTTTTCTCGATTCACTTCAACAAAAATAAATTTGCTGAAAACCAGCACGGAGTAACTTCAGACTAAATTATAATATTTTAATCTCTCTGAAGACAATGGAAACTCAAAATTCGTGGACTATATTGTCATGAATCTTATTTGCTCTGAAGACCCATCAGATGCAAAACACAAGTACTGACATACTGGAGACATGAAAATGAAATCATATGGACGATATGCAACAGGCAAGATATATCAATTTTTTTTTTTTTAGATAAGTTTCACGTGAAAATACGGCACGCAAAAAATCCCAGCAGAAATGTAACAACAAAATATAGATGCAGCTTTTTTCTCGGAAGGTAACACTTTTATATCGTATAATAATAAAATCTCTCCGTAAGAAAAGTGTGACATGAAGAGGAACAAATCTTGAAATGGTTACATCGACTGTTGAATAAATGAGAAAATAATGGAATATTTGCTTTTATTGCTAAATCCCGTTGTAAAAAATTTACTGATGATTTAGCAAACAATGATGGAATTGCAAAAATATAAAATTTTCTGAGAATATGCCACACGTTCGATTTTCTCATCAAGTACTGCGCAGCAGAATATATATAAGCAGTGTTCTGAAGATTTTGCCAATGTCTAATGAAGTACAGTGTTTTTCAAGCGCAAAATACTTCTGGCTAAAGACGTTTATCATGTTCACAATTTACGCTGTTACCCTTTACTTTCACACACATTTCAAGTTTACAAATATGCGACGAACTTGCTTGGACTCGTATATTATTTTCAATAAAACTTGGTTCCATCAGTAGTAGTTTTTGAATCCCCCCGTTTCTTGAAGGAGAATCACAGCGGAATTCTCATGGATGGGGGTCCAGAAAGCTTCAATTACTTTCGGACGTCATACCTCGAAAGCATTCTTCGCGACATCCCTGTTTAATCCTCGGAATGCGTTTGATAAACGGTTGATGGCAGTTTCCCATTCATTTTCGTCACGAGCAATTTCCCGAGACTAATGGCCTCTCATTGTGACCCCCGGAAACGAGGGACGGGTTCTCGTTGTTCCGGTGTGTCAACAATCGTCCTTGTCGTTCCGAGCTCTGCAGCATGGTCGTATATATGTTCCTCACACGACCTTTATTATTGTTGGGCCACGTCTAACTGCGTCTTGTCAGATTATCGTTTGAGGATGCGAGGGAAACGTTTATTCGACACACTTTCCTTGGCAAAAATGACTGAAAAGCTTGCGAATGTGAACCCCGGGAATTTATTTTGCGTGTGGTGTGTGTGTGTGTGCAGAAAAACGCTGTTATTCAGCACACAGCAATGAGTAAATTAATTGTACAGGGATCCTTGGGGAAAAAACACGCCGAGATTTTATTTTCTCATTTTCAAAGTCATAATTGCTGAAGGTTCTAAAACATCCTTGAGAAAATTCAAATTAATCGTTAATAAAAAACCATTTTCAGCAGTTTCAAACCACTTGATTATTCTTATTTTTTGGTGAATTTATTAGTACGAAAGGGCGGGAATTTCCAACCATTTTATTTCGAAATTACAAGTGAAGCATGATTCGAAACGAAATTAAAAACAGTTTTTCTAGTTTGTTTCTTGAAAAATTGCAGAGAGCAGAATTTTCTCCTTCCTGCGAATTTGATGACCAATTCCGCAGAAGAGATCAAACTTTTTGATACTGTAACGGTTTCGAAAATTTGCCAACCTAAATATTTTTTCAGAAACAGGAATACCGTATTACTAAAATGCGCAAAATTTGCAAACGGACTTGAAAGTAATTCATGTTTGTTCCGCCGTTCAAGGTTCTTCAAGAAGCATTTAGACAGATTTTTCGAGCCAATTTTCTGTTTACTCAATAATTTTTTTTTTCTCTTGGGAAAGTAAAAAATAGACGAGTAATGCTTTTCCGCGTCGTTCAGTGCAATTCTTCCGAAACTCATGGAGTTGTTTCCGGTCGGTTGAAGCGAGACACATTGCGAGGATTCTGTAAATGCCTGTTTCCGGCCGGAACCTCGTTTGACTCCCCTCAACTCCGCAATTTCAACCGAGGCAAGGATTTTCATTTCCTCCCAAATGGCAGACAGAATCTTAGTCCAATCTTTTTTTTAGCTTCTGTCATCAGTTTTTATTCTGATCAGCGAACTTTCTTCACGCACATGAGACAGTAACAATTAAAAAAATCTATTTAAGTAAACTCCTGTATTTTTTATTTATGAATATTTTATCTGCCCCATGAATAACGTCGTATGTTACCGTTGAGAATGAGTTCAAAGTGGGATCAGAATGGAACATTAGCAATTTAAATTTTTTTATATGCAAAACTTCATCTTCAAATTAGTTTAATTTCAAACGAGCTGGTTTCTTTTGTGGGGATTAAAGTGAAACGCTTTTAGTCTTTCATAATTGACATCCGACGCCCTCTGCATTATTTTATTCTATAAAGAAAAAAGTTGTAAAAACCACATTTTCTGAAGCCTTTCATACGTCATTTTTCTGGAACAAGCAAGCATATATTTTTTTCAAATGAGGGTAACATCAACTACAATTTCTAATGTGCATAAAGTAGCATGCATGAAAATATTCCTTACTGTGCGAATTTTCTGGCAGATGGAGCTCCTCAAGTAATCGCTAACATCCTAAAAAATGGCTTCAAAAAATGAGAAGAACTATATCCTTTTCTTTAGATTTAGCAAAATAAAATAGAAAGATAAAAAAATGAGTGACCAGAGAGTAATAAATCAGGTTCTCTCAGGAAACACGGATGACTGGTTCGCCATTAATTTTTATTTTTTGCAGAGCCAAGTCAAAAGGGGACCAGATATAAATTCTAACGCGTTTCTGGAAAAGTTATTCCTCCTTCCGCCTCGGGCAATTTCATCATTTATCATTCGAAGAAATTTCGGATCCCCAGTGCCATTTTTTTATGAAACCCCAGCAGCCAATTTTTTTATTCTGTTCATGGAATGAAGACATTCATCTTACCACAAACATATGTTCTCCTTGAACAAAGACAACCCTATTAGGAGGAAATACGAGGAAATTGACAGAACAAAAAATGAAATTTTGATGTGTAAAATTAATTTGCAAGAAATAGGTTGAGACTGAAGTATTAGAACTCAATGTCGAATTCTAATTGACTTTAATTAGTCTTAAGTTGCAATACATTTTTATTCCTGCAACAACTTCCTCTGGGAACTTTAACTCCTCGAAAATATGTTTTGCCTTTAAACATTTCTCACGGTTGCTGCATTTCAGCAGTTATCTGAGTCTTGATTTAGAAAATTTCGTGACACGAAAATTTGTTTGGGTCTCTATGAAATTTTCAAAGAAAATTGCATGTGCAGGAAAACAAAGTTGGCATTAAATTCAGGAATAATGTCATTAGTTGGAAAATATATTCAAACAGTATTAACACCTTTTTCTTCATCTCATCATGGAGGCCATGAATAAAGATGACCACTGGCTAATTTAATTTTCCCACCATTTTCCAGATATTCTCTTTTTCATTCTCTGCAAACTGTGTTGTCAGAGGAATCAAGGCAACTTTCCTTTCTCCGTGATCATCATGCAAATTAGGTTCATGAAAGAGTTGATGAAGAAGAGCTCCTCCTTCAGGAGCTGGTATCTTATTAAGAGATTCATGCCATTAAAGAAGTTAAAGTTAAAGTGGCTTATTTCAATTTAAATTTGTGTAAAGTTCGTCAGATGTTGCTAAAGATTGAAAATTTTGAAAATTGTACTTCTCCGAAGACTCAGAAAAGCAGATCATATCTTGTTCTGTATTTCAGCAGCAAAGATTAAACCTTTTTTTCAATTTCCATTGATTCAAAATGAGTAATCATTGCATATTTTTGTACCTTCAAGCATTCTGAGCATCAAGCCGCAGAAGTTGGTATTGGGGACCTACCACCCCAGTGTGCTGGAAGTTTTATATATTGAGGCATAGAATAATTGGGTGGAAAAGCACTCAATTATAAAAACAGTAGAAATATAATGCCCCAGAGAAAGGAAAAAACTTCAAGAACTCGTGTTCTCTGGGATTCTGTCCCCATCATCGTCTTCAACTTGACTTTTTCTGGCCAATCCCAGGTCTCTAAAAATTGCCTGATCCTGAGCCATGGTACTGGACCATTAAGACCATACCCCCATAATTGATGAAAACCCTTTTTAATTCCCAATATCTATCAGTCTAAGCCAAGCTGTCATTGGGTTCAGTTGTGTGCCCGAAATTGAGACCTTGCTGAGAGGTTTTTGTGTTGTCTATTTTTGCGTCTTCTTGCTTATTTGTTCTTAAAATTGAAAACCTTGTTGGGATTATTGAAATGTAGCTAACAGTTGAAGTAGGCATTCTACTGAGAATTCCTGGCACTTATCCTTGGCTGATTCTGTGTTTGCTTTGCAGAACTGATTATTTGATACACAGCAAACATTGTTCATCTTCTGTCAAGTGACAGTTGTCCTCAACAGTTGGTATGCAATTTAGTTTGAAATTTGGATCAGAGAATCAGCTCTAATGATCTGGAACTATATCAGCAAACAGTTTTATACTCATTGATGATTAACGATTATATCTTCCCCCTCCCCCCCCCCCCCGCCCCCCACATAGATAGAGATAAAAAGCGAATCCGTGAATAGGACATTCATCCTGAACAACAGTCTTGTCTGCTGTGAAACCATGTGTACTCCGAAATAGAGCCAGAAAGTTTATTCGCAGCCTGCAGCTGATGTATATATGACAAAATGGGGGAACACACATGAGAGAAGGGAGAAACCCTGAGGCAATTTATTGCAGTCAAAAGCGCCAGCATATAACATCTGGTTTCTTTCCTTTTCCCGAGGGGGTGTTTAGAAATTCTAGCACAGTTGTTGGGCATGTACGCCGGGTACAATAGAATACTTGAATTCTACGAATTAAAATAATATTACCCCCTCCTCAAAATTGCAGTGCTAGGCACATCCTGGTACCGGATGCGCCAAGCACTGTAGCATCTTCGACGATAACTTTTCCTGCCATCATTGAAGGAAGTAAAACATTGTGAAGGTTAATTAAGTTAATTATTATGAATGCTATATAAAGAGTTTCGATTATCAGTAAGACAAGTTCAGTTCAAGTTTACGTGTGCGTTATTCAAGTTATTCCTTGTTACAAGCCCGAGCTCG
>CAJPEX010006119.1:0-13733 GCA_905338405.1 Notodromas monacha | reverse complement strand
TATGACATCAGTTTTCCGGTTTTTTTTTTCCAATCGTAAAATCCTGGGCATTTACCAGTGCATTCAACTCCACGGCGTCTGTACAATTAAAAAGTGAGGTCCTGGAAAATGCGTCAGGCCATGCACTAGATTCTTCGGGGACACCAGGATTTACTGTAAGATTTTTCCACGGAAAATTACAGCATATATACTATTTTAAAATAAAAAAAGAAGAAGATAGCATAAATTACAATATGCATGCTAAAACTGATGGTCCGGAATTTTTATCCAGCCGAAATTATATTTTTTTGTCTTTGTCTATGATTCACGGCGACGAGTTTCGTACTTCACTTCAAACGTGATCTTGTCAACTGCGGATAAATGCTTGACAAAATTTTTAAAAGTCACCAAAAAAATAAAATCGTCTCCCAAGGAAAATGATGTAATCACTCGTATACAGTACTGTGCCTTTTAAATAACAGAATTTGCCCGTGTCCACCTCCAATGTATTCCATGACTATCAAGCATCATGGAACTGAAACCCTGTCAAATGCCTTCTCTGGACTGCCTTTCGTCTTTTTGAGATTTATATTTCGATCATGATGCTCAAGTAATGCTAAACTGCTTCGTTGTGTGATGGATGTGATTCAATAAAGTACAAAATTTAATTATTTAATCCAGCTCCATAACCTTGCAATGTACTGAGATTTCGTGAGGCCATGCAGCGTATATATAGAAGAGTAAGACACCCTAACTGTATCATACTTTTCTGACTGAATGTAACTGACTGCATTTGGGTGTATGTTTTATGCGTCATCAATCTGAGTTATTTTTTTCGGTTTATACAGTAACATTTCTGTGTCCAAGCGTAGAAATATCCCCACATAGCCGGGGGAGGGAAAGAAACGGTGAATACTTTCACTGACGACGTAACGGTTTCCTCGTATATTACGACGACTTCTCCTGAAGACTATCTGTGGCTCTGTCGGGAAAAAGATTGGGTCAGCGACGAGCCGACAGGTCAGCTGGTCATCGGTTGTGTCCATAAGAATGCGTCGTCTAACGGAACTCGGTTTATACGTATAGAGAAAAAAGTTGGACCTATATGTCCGGAATCTACTACGGATGTTCTTTGCTTCGTCTTTTTCCCATCACCCACCGTTTTCGGTTCTCGTATTCTTTTTCCTTCCGGCCTTTCATTTTTCTGTTTGTTTTAAAAGAAAAATTTCGATCGTTTCCGTGGTTAGGAAACATGACAAGGTCATGGGTATGTCAATATTGTGTAGTGATCTACGTTTAAAATCAAATTTGAATGAGAGAAACTCGGACCTGCGAAGTTCGATGCGAACGAGAATTACAATCGTGAATAATTTTTTCAGAGGAATATTTTTTTTCTTCGAAAATAACGAGTTCATCAAGGTCCGATGGCTGTCATTAGAACTGGGATATAAACCGCATTCAGACCTAATCAATAACAAGTGATTAATGCTGGGAAAATTGATTTGTTGGTAAATTATGAAAATATCGTGAGGCTCAATTTCTAATCGGTGTTCGAATCAAGGCATGGAACATAAGCCATCTTGAATTTCATCAAACACACGCTTAAGCTTTTCCGGAAAAGACGACATTTTTATTGATTTGGGAAGTTTTCCATCTTCTGGGAATCCGTCATGTTACTGGCTTATTATTGACGTTTGAATATCGATTATATATTTTTTTACTTTTTGGACAAATTCAGGATCTTTTTTCTGTTTCGTTAGCTTCTGGAATGACAAGTCTGAATCCGGTTTATTACCAAAGTTCCAATGACAGTCATTATACCTTGATGAACTCGTCAGTCTGAAGGATCACAGGAAAAAATTAAATCTAAGAAAATAATGAAATTTACTCACACAATTTACATTCTATTACTGTATCTTGTGCTGGATTGAACTGAGGAAGAGTTTCGACACATTCAAAACTGTCTCCAATCCCTATTTGATGATACCCGACGTCAATATGACCTTGTCCCGTTATCAACGTCACTTTCCCCGATTGTTCCTTGACCGCGGGAACGATCCAAAAATGCTTTAAAAGAAAAGAAATGAAACCGGAAGGAAAAAACCAGAATAACGGGAAATGGTGAAAGAACGGAAACGAATGAACGAGCAGGTTTTCTCTTTTACTTGTATAGTTTTCTTTACTCGTCTACGGAAACGGAGTCCCGTTAGACAATGGATTCTTGAAAACCTAGAATGACCTGTCGGCTCATCATTGACCCAAGCTATTTCCTAAGCCACGGAAAATTTTCTGTTCAAGTCGTCGTAATACTCCAGAAAACCGTTACGTTGTTAGTGACAGTTTTAAACGTTCCTTTTCCTCATCTCCGAATTCAAGAATATTTCCATGTTTAGAGCTGGAATCCTTAAAGACATTTTACTACTGTATACCATAAGATGCACTGTATATTACTAATAAAGAATCCCCGCAAAAGACACCCAAACTCCGTCAATCATATTTTATAAAAAAGAATTGCGTACCTTAAGCGTCACTAAATTATGAAATTCCTTATTCAGAGTTGCTCATCTTTATTGTGATGCAATGCATAAAAATAATTTTTTCGTCTGCATGGACAACTGTGTATAACTGAAGTTCAGAGACCATAAGCTCTAAANCTAAACATTATTGTGAACAAATGGAAAGCTCAAAAGTTGCAAAATCCGAACTAGGAGACATTTGGCAGGTTTTTAGTGACATCATATCGTATAATAGGCTATACATGCGAAAATCATGAAAATAGGGCAATTTCAGGAGCTTTTGATTCCAAGGCATTATTTTGCACGTGAATAAAATATCTTAGAAAACCACGCCAACGGCTCAGCAAAAATGTACAAGGAAATTTTTGACATGAAGCATCAATCAAGCCTAGGTGAATCGTGTAAAAATAATTTAATGCTTCGCTACGTCAGGATTCAGGAATTAACATAAATAGTCCTATTGATTCGCTCCTGCATTTCCAAAACGCGTTGTTCTATTCCACGCCAGTTTTTTTTCTCGAAACACCGTGTAGCAAATCATGATGTTGATGAATAATCCAGCCTACTTATCTTTCGGGTCGTTACTCCAGTTTAATTCGAGAGTCCCGCCAGAGTTGAATGCACCGGTAAATGTCCTGGATTTCACTCGTCCTGAAAAAAAAATCGAAGACTGATGCCATTTCCATAAATACCTTTCTTAAGCAGTTCTCATTAGAATAAATGATCTTGTTCCCGGTCAGGGATGACCGATTGAAGTGAAATCAATTATCCGATGATGGTCCTTCGCGCTGGCTATTGGTGTCCAATATGAGGTAATCAATAGGAGATTCTAGCGTCTCATACACACGCACGCGTCGGAAAAAGTTGCACCGTTATTCCAATATAAAACCCAAACTCGAAAAAGGTTTCCATTCTGAGCGCTTTCTAAACCAGTGGAACGATGAAAACAAAACGGAAACTCCCGTTATGATGACGTATGACGGAATTTTTATCGCATTTATTGTGAAAGTGTTCTCGGGGATCCCGTTAGATTTTTCTCAACTTTCGAAAGACTTCCATCAATTAACGGGAGTCGGGTCACGTAGCTTCCTGCTCACAATTCTGGGTTCTGATTCAATGTCGCTCAATGTCCCGGTTTCGCCGACAAAAAGGTCCTCAGACAAATGACGGGTGAATGACATGAAACACGGAATTACCCAACAAAATGTTTTAAACACAAAAACTTTTAATATATTTTGATCCCAGCATGGCATGCCCTTGAATCTGAACTCACAGCGGAGCCATACCTAAAAATATTGAGACGGATGTCACACTTTCAAAACAAACATGATCCGGAAGTTACGTCCATGTGCCATCTTGAGAAGTTCATTGAACTTCGGGGATTTGTTTAGTGCAAATCAAACGGCTGCAGTAGAGCCAGCACTTGAAATTCTCCTCTTGATTCATGAACTAACATGAGGATGAACCCTTCAAACAGGCATGATTATAGTTACATAGCTGCACTTTGAAGTCATGCTTTGTTCATAAAGTTTCCTTGATTTAATTGGTTCAGATTCTCTTTTACATTCGAATCGTCAGAAATGTCACACCCCACCTCAAAGAAGCTATAACTCAATCCATGAGGAAAGTATTTGATCATAAATGGAGAAAGTTTGGATGATGAATCATGTATGCGATGAACACTTTTAAGTCATACAAACTAAACCTGAAATTTTCCTATTGAACTTTTAAATGCAACTCTTGACTAATAAATTTAGTGGTCCAATCAATGGTTAATGAAATAACCATGCACTTAATTGATGCCTCCAGTTTCCAAACGTTGGAACAATGTTCTATGAGATTGATGAAAATGCTGGTCAAAGTCTGCTTATATAGGACAGTTATATTAATTTTGTACATTTACTGTAGTAGCAGAGTTGGTCGAGGTTTTATTGAGATAATAAGGAAGGACGGCAATGGAGTTGCACATTCCTGTTACATGGCTGAATGCCAGACATTTAGCAACATCAATACAATGTAAAATGTGCATGCAAGTATACCCACAATCAAATTTTTCCTGAAAAATCAAGCATGAAAAGTAGGGTTCATATGACATGCAAGCAGCATTATTTTAGAGGAAAACAAATTGTGAATGCAGTGGTGCAAGCCACATCTCTGTAGGCAAACAATGTGACAAAAGGCAGTAATATTTTGCATCAATCCTTTTCAAATGCTCCATTTCAAAATACTTTGGTATAGGATCATTTTGTACAACATCGTTATATATTCATAAAATCTTGATTGTGAACACACAAAAAAACCATATTGCACATGTAAGCAGAGATCAATTTTTGGGAAAATTTCACACCAGAAAAATTGAGGTGCGCATTTTCATCAAGGGCATGTGGTAGCTCAGTAAATGTGGTGAATACAAAAATCAGTCATCACAAGTAACTTTTGATGGTGTGGAGTGACTGAGCAAATCAAAGATGAATGTCAATTTCCCTGAGAAACCCAATATATTCAAGCATTTTCAGTTTGAGAAAGAACACAAACAAAAACTAATAAACTTTGCACACGACAGTAAATGACAACTGACTATACTAAATGACTATATTATGAGCACCCAACAGCTGCTTTGGATTCTCACCTGTCAATAGCAGCAGATTTGAATGTTCATGGTGAGTAAAATTATGAACAGAACTTAATTATCGTTACAGTAATTCTGTGAGTTATTTCCAAAGACAATCCAAATGAAAGTTTAATCATACATATTACATGTTTATGTTCTCTATTTGACCAAGTTACAGCAAACATGAATCAGAAAATTGGTGTTCAGATTCATAACTGGGAAAATATGTTTATGCAAATTACAATAAATGTACAATTCTGATAATCTTTATGCATTCTTATAGACCCATCATTTCAAAATTTCATGATTACCTTCTTGGAACTTTTTTCATTGGGACCATGCAATAATAACCATTGAGTTCAATATCAATAATTTAATAAAAGCATTGGTGATTATTCAAAGAATACATTCAGGGGCTTTAGTGGCACTTGAGATTTCAAGGAAAATGTATATTTGTAGATAAAAAGTATACAAAATTCACTGTGGTGTAATATGAGTTACTGACTAAACCTATGTGCATATATAGCTTGTTACATGTGGATTGCACTGAACAAAATTTTTTATCATTACCAGCAGATAAGGAGATAATAAAATTTTATTTTGATACATGCCTGCATTCTTATGCCCAGCACTTCATACTGATGGAAATGAGCTTAAGAAAGATTTACAAGCATATTGGAATTCAATGAAGAGACTGTTTGTGAAATCATAGAGGATCAAGATAAGCTGTTGACCTTATATGATTCCCATCAAAGATTCTCTCTAAATTGTTCCTTCAACTAAACCTTATATCTGGGAACAGGCTGAAGACCTTGTGCTTTAAATTGGGTTCAGTAAATGCTGCAATTCCTGTGATTCTGGCTTATGCTGCAATTATTATTACTGATATTTTCTTTTAAATGTCAGGGAAATAAGGGGTTTGTGCATACACATCAGCTGTGTAGTTGTATATTGTGGAATGTATTTCTTTTATTTTGGTATCCATATAAAGTTTTTTCTGCTTCCCATTCTGAAGTGATTGAATGCCTTTGAATGGATTTGGGTTGGGTGGGTTGGGGGTTTGGATGTGAGAACATTAATTGAGTTTTGTGAATGCTGAAAAGTGGAAAATAAAGCTTTCTGTTCATTCATCATTCTCACATTCCTGATTATTAAGCTAATAAGTGAGGGAAATGTATCTAACTTAACTAACCTAACCTAAAAAAAATCTGAAGCTACAAAAGACGCTTTTTGCAGCATTCCAAAGTACAGATGGCTGTGCAAATGTTGACACTGCTGAAGCCTCCACAAAAAGCCCTTCTCTCTGTGAGGATGGTGGAATAACATGGCGATTCCAACAGTGGACCATTGTCATTAAGCCTCTCCTGGAACAAACTTATAAAAAAATCTTCTGGAACTTTAAGACTGGACCAACCTTGTACAGCCAAAATTTGCTGAAGTCCTGACATCTTGGGCAATACATAAACGCAAGGTTATTCTAGACAATGATATTCTGCAATGAGTTTAACTTTCAAAGAGATTATTCCAGTCTGACAAGGTTGGGCCTATATAGTGATGTTATTCCAGCCACCCTCTCCATGGATATATATATGAGCCACTCTGGAAGAGAAGAGAGTAGAAGAATAAAATTTATAAGATATCTGTGGAATTCCTTTAACCCTCAGACGGCGGAGGGTTCTTTCCCATAGAGGGACAAAGTTGGATTACTTTTGAATGGATGGTCCTGTATTTTCAGTTCTTTGAAGGTCAGGAAAACCATTCCAGGTGGGCTAAGGCAAAGTCAGGATTAATAAAAAAAAAGCCAGTAGCCTCACTGAGCTTGTTTTTTTTATTTCCCTGCACCCAGCAAAAAAATGTTGGAATTTTCCCCCACTTCGCCCTTAACCCCCTGTTATCATTTTTTTCTTTGCCTCTCTGAGGTGCAACAAAATTTCAATAAAATAGTCCAACTTTGCAGCCCAAGGGTTAAGTAGCACAATGTTTGTTGCTGCTTCTTCCAACCACCCCCAGGAATATTGTCAATAACAGTTGATTTGTTGAGGCCATGTCAACCATTTTATATGAGCTTGCTCCTTGTATACTGATGAATCTGTTGGTGTGAATATGGTAATCACTTTGTTTGCTTTCCATCTCCCAGCAATAGTATTTCTATATGTGTCTATTTATATTCAACTTAATCCCAGCAAAACATCACTTCCAGAGAGGGGAGTCCTGTCATTCCTTTCGATTGCAGCCATCATGACTAACTAAATCACTCAAACTGCTTCATGGCCTGAAAGAGCTCTTTGAAGTTTTGCAGATGGCAGGATCCATCACAATAATCAGAGGTGCTCATTTCTAAAAACATGTGTTCACTGTATTTATCTCCGCGATTATGGGGATAGGAGTGCTTTCTTGATTTTCGCTGCCCGAATCGACAAATGCCGCATTAGATATACTAGCAGTGATTAGGTGCAATATCAGAGTGAGCAAAGTTCTGGGTCACCTGGTACAATAACAGGCGAAAAACGGGAAACGATGGGATGGGGTAATGGAGGAAACCTTGCTCCTGAGCCAAGGATAGTCCCCAGTAGCTCGGCTGGAATGTTCATCCCATCCACCAGCACTTGACCAATAAACCAAATTTCTGGAGGAACAGTACATAATAAGTTAGCAATACATCAGAAAAAAGTGGAACAGAAGAACAGAAAAAATATATAAAACGCCGCGATGAGATTGAACCGGTCAGATAATGACAACATACCTGGTATTTGGTTTGTTTACTTCGTGAGGAATTTGAGTCCACCGTAAGCGCTGTAATAAAACAAAAGCTCATCCAGAACCGTTTAAAAATGTATCCTCTGTATTAAGAATGTCTTCTACCGCTTCTACAGTAATCTACAGATTCAAAGGAAATATTGCCCCAACAGCACTGGCCAACCATGCTCTTTTTTTATTGCTTAGTCCGGCTACATAAAACTACAATTTTTTTTTCAGGGTACTTTTTTAATTGAAAAGTTCGACGGTGTGTAACTTTGAAAAATTCACTTCATTTTTTATTTCGTGAATATTTTGATTAAGAATATTTGCACTTAAATAGTACCATTCACCAAAAGCAACAACAACAAAATCATGATACAGTATCTCAAAAATTAATGAAGGAGTGAAGTCCAACAAAATTCAGAGAAATCACTGTGTTTGAGGAAGATCACGAAGAATTTTTTTCAATGCGTAGTCATCCTGGTGAAAATTAATCTCTGTTGAATGAATCACGAAGTTGCACTTGTTGAGATTAATATAGTAAATGAGTCATGCCAGTAACGGGATGATTGAATAAAATTCAATGTAAAATTACTGTAGTGTACTTTTGTAACAATGGTAAACACATGAGAAGAATATGAAACGTGAGTGAAAACAAAAACACTCCTGATATATATCGCTGATGCGTTTGAAAACTCTACTTATATTTGAAGTTTAACATATATGTTCTAGTTCAAATACTGTATGTCAATATTCAGTAAAAAAAATATTCAAAAATCCACTCGAACAAATAACAGTGGATTCCATCAGCTGCCTTGTGAAAAATGTGTTTAGCCTGTGAAGCAAAGCGGAAAGGCATTAATGCAAATTGTATAGAACTTCGTCTGAAAGTACAGTATCTTTATCGATATCATGCAGTGAGTGAACTTTCCTGTATCTATCATCCCGGAGATTGCTTTCTCTCAAAAATGCCGCGGGGGACGGAATAAGTTTTGAGCTTTGGCAGAGGTCTTTGGGTCGCTGGGAATGCTTAATAATTTCGTGTTTTACGTCGTACTTCATGACCTCTGCAAGATTTCGCTGCCTTTTCATCACGGCAAATTTTCCTGCTGCATGCTCACTCAATTACAGGCGTGGGATGTGAAAATGAGTTTAGCTTTCAACTGACGCGCTGAAAGGCATTCAGTCATTCATCTCTGTGTCAGATTGCTCATAATAAAGAAACAAAGAGCTCCTTGGATTTTAATCAGCATCTTTTCATAAATCCAAGCGCTTTGTGATTCTGATGAAGATGCAGACGATTATACAGTAATGCAGCCAGTCAGGTTCTTTAGAAATACGGGAATCCCCATCAAGCCGGTTGTTTGAAGTTTCAAAATTTCATTAAAAAAAACCGTCGGATAGAAGATAAAATTGGTTATCCGTGAGTAACTTAGCAGGAAGATCTTGGTATCACAGCCAATCTTTATTTCTATCGAATTGTAATCTTTGTGTCATCAGTAGGAGGCTAATTAGTTCACCAAGCGACTCGTTCGAAGCTCTTCATTACTTTGGGCTGGATGAGTGCTGACAACGGATGGATTCCGACCCTATTTTTGCCGCTTTTGTTGTGCTATCACATGGCGAATATGCTCCAAATATGTCCCCTGGAATCTCGTTTCCAACAGAGAATGAGTTACTGTCATCATGGCGTCCTTTATTGTTTTTAATTTTGAACAGCAATTAGCCCACTTTTTGCTTCCTCGCTGTTGCTTACTGTTTTATATAAGGTACGAGAAGTTCGGTTTATAGTCATTATCGACATGAGGTGATAAGGGTGTCATGTTTTGTACAGCTAGAGAGTAGCACTCTGAATAATGGAGTGATTGGATTTGCACATGTTTCGAAACCTCCATAGCACCTCTTTTACTTCGCGAAAGAAATGTAATTTGCATGCTTTTCTCAGCATGCAGCCTGATGAGAAGATCACTTTGAAAGCTGATGAATTTGACGCATACAGTATCTAATTTTTTTTCATTGGAGATTGAGAAGCGAAGATTATTTTATTTTATTTTATTTTTGCTCCTCTGAAGAATTCATCTTTTTTACAGAGAGGTCTAATTGAGGCATGTTACACATTTTATTTTCTCGTGATCAAAATTTTAGTTGATCGCGAGAAGATCGACATATCATGAATACAGTGTATACTCCTTGAAAAGTTTCCAAGTTTCTTAGATAATAGACTCTTGCCTTAATCCATAATCTTCACAAGAATTCCAGTACAGGTGAAACGTCGCAATTTGACGCTAATCCATTGCTGAACTATAGGGTTGAATGGCGTATTGGTCAAATTGCAAGACTGGCATTCAAAAATGTAAGTAAATAAGCACAAAAAATGGCCAAAGCTGGTCAAATCGCAAGTCAATAACCTCCCTGCAAATTTGCCCTTCAAATTGCGGGACAGTTGAATTGTGGGAGGTCAAATTGCAAGGTACCAAACCTGTATACGTAAATTTAAGTTATGAAAAATTGAAAGAGCCATGCATGAGCTATCAAACTTAGCTGCGTATTCCAATTTTCCTCATTTGGATGTTGGTATGAACTATGTTGACATTTTGGGAGCCTCATTTTAAGTTTCAGCACATATCATGAATAGGCGCTTTTCAGGCAAAAACATAAAAATATTACTGTAGTTCAACTATGTTGAGCAGGTTGATCAACTAATCGTTGATGAATGTAAGCTAGTCATTGAATCATGAAACGTTTTCAATTTTTTTGACAGTATACTCAAGCTTTGAAACGTTCGAATGACATTTTGATCGGGAAAAAGTCTCTATTTCGGTTTAAAAAGTTAAATTTATTTCAAGCCATGACGCTTAAGTGATACGTCTTCAACTTTTCTGAAAGAAATGTAAAAATGGCAGCATCAGGCGTAATTCGTTCCAATAATGCATGCTGAGAACTGCATTTTACGTAAAACTATGTACATTGACACCATTTTATAAGCTTTACATAATGGAGTGGAAAATTTGATTTGCAACAAATGTTTGAAAGAGTTATTCTGGATGAGACACTGGCTTTAAAATATCTGCAAATATTACGCATCTATACTCAGCCCTTATATACATGATGTGTTCGTAAGCAGGACCGAAAGTATCTGAAACACCGTTGCTTGAATCTCTATAAGAACCCAGGGGTTCCCGCCCGTGTGACAGTTGGAAGTTCATTAAGGACACACGTAATGGGTTCCTGGGTCTCTTGCGGTAATTCAACGGATTATGTTTGCTTTTAAGCCGTTTTAAAAGTCTACATTCCAGAGCATAGGAGCCCCGGGTTTTCCTGGGCTTCCTATACTAATGAGTTTCCCAGAGCAAAGGGGGGGATTTGCGAGTTGGGGTTCGGAAATAAGGAAGCTGCTGGTCAGGAATTCGGTTTCAGTGCTTGTTCGGGAAAGAGAATGTAAAAAGACCGGGGCTCCATGTTGCAACATGGCCGCCCGGAAGGCAGGCCAACAAAAGGGGGCATTCGGGGGCTTGTTAGGACAAAATCCAGCTTTTAAAGCCTCGTTCGCTCGGGGATCGTTATCCAAGGAGGGTAATTAGGTACAACAAGGTCGGTTGCGCGAATTCCTTCTCATCTAGCATTTTAGCTGAGCTGAGCTGCTTGAAATCTCTATGGGAAATAAAATGGTGATTCCGACGGGATCGTCGAAAAAGCTGGAATTTCTCCATCGCTGAGATCACTTTTTTTTTTCTGGAAGCTTTTCTCTTTTCATATTTTCCCGAACCTGGATAATTAAGTTCAAATCTTTTGAGGTCGGCTGGTGAGTGAGGATAGGACTGGAATCATATCTTTTGTGCGTTTTTGACTGATCTTGAAGATATAAAAAGTTATTCATTCCACGCCTTGAAAATGCATTTTTGGAGGAGAATGTCTTTCTCCATGCATGCATGACATAGGACGGGAAGTGATATATTAGTGAAACTCATTTGGAAGTTGATCCTCTTTTCAATTGCGCAGAAAAATCATTCAAAGGATCCAGAGAAGTTGACTGCCAACTTCAATTATTGCTCAAGCTTTTCTGGGAATAAGTAATTGCTCATTTGATTTAAAAAGTAAATAGCCCATATATGCAGAAAGCTCTCCAATATATATGCTTGAAAAATAATGGGAATCAGCATATGCAGGTGGTATTTCACAATTTGACCCTAATCCATTGCTGGGTTAGAGGGTCAAATTGTAAACTGGTTGGATTGTGAGAGAATGTCAAATGCAATATTTTCAACATCAAATTTGATATTTTGCATCTCTCTGCAGATTGACTTAGATGACAGGGGTTGCATTGTAAGTTAAATTCTCCACAAATTTGACTGTAAAATTGCCATACCCGCAAATTGCAGGACATTGAATGACAAGGAACCGCCTGAAACATAAGATAACTTGTTTTCTGTTTTGACAAGAAAATTTTTTTCTGTAGGCTTTTTCTGATCATTAAACCTTGGGTGTCAGTGGGTTCTTTTGCATTGCACAGAGGTGCCAGCATTTTCTTCCAGGCTTCTGAATGTGATTTGGTTTGACCAAAACATAGCTTTGGTGGCATGAATAACCAAGGTTGGGAAAAATCCTAGAAAAAGGAAGCCATTGTTCTGATATTCCCTCAATGCTCATCCTATGCCAGAAATGCAGAAAAAATGCTACCCAACGTTAATTTTTTTTCGGTTTTTCTGCATGATTACTAAAAATATTCAGGATTTCCCCCAACTTTTGCTCTTTCGATCATTTACGCTTCCCCCTTTTTCTACTCGTCCTTGTGGCACAAAATTCTGCAGATAAATCCTGCCGATGCAGCCCAAGGGTTAAAGCCAAATGGTCTTCGATGAGCAAAATTCAGTTGCGGCAAGCAAAAACAAAATTCATGCGCCCACGGAAGGATTTTTCATATATGTGGAGTTTTTCAGGAGCATCCTTCCAGAAATTCCTGTTTCTTCTCCTTCGGGGTTTTTTTTTTGTCCTATTTTTATCTGTCTACTCCTTCCGGTGGGTTTTTGATCCATTCGATTGTTATTCAAGCCAATGCGAACGCGGTGTTCGGACGTGGCAAAAGACCGAAAATGTGGAAAAACGTGTTTTTTTTTTGTCCTATTTTTATCTGTCTACTCCTTCCGGTGGGTTTTTGATCCATTCGATTGTTATTCAAGCCAATGCGAACGCGGTGTTCGGACGTGGCAAAAGACCGTAAATGTGGAAAAACGTCTGGCATCTCGGGGCGATGCATGACGACCGGCGTTCGGTATGGACGGGAATTCCGATCGGCGCCGATCACGCAGAACCGATCGCCCTGTGTTCGGACGTGGCAAAAGACCGTAAATGTGGAAAAACGTCTGGCATCTCGGGGCGATGCATGACGACCGGCGTTCGGTATGGACGGGAATTCCGATCGGCGCCGATCACGCAGAACCGATCGCCCCTTGCGACTATGGCGAAACCATCGTTTTCGTCGGAAATGTCGAGCGGGGAAAAAGAGGAAGAACCGTAATATCCTTCCCTGTCCGACTATAGGTATTAGAGACGCCTTCCTTTTACGATAAATATTCAAATACAAGATGATATATTCGTTTGAACCTGCAATGCGTCGGTTAATGGACTACGTATATGATGGTTCCACGTCTCATTCAACAAGTCCAATATCCTGTGAAAAAATTCGGGATGGTAAAATAACGAGGGTATAACTGAACGTTCGATAAAGAAAATATAGTGCAGTGGATGAATAGATTCTATATTGTACTTGATATGAATATTTGCTCGCACTTCTGAGAAACTGTACTGTCATGCATATGTAAAGCAGAAATGAAAAACATGTTTTGACTGCACTTGGTCCAAGTTTCAAATAAACAGCCCTTTATGATGTG
>CAJPEX010006118.1:0-13734 GCA_905338405.1 Notodromas monacha | reverse complement strand
CCCTGCAGTCATGGCAAAAATCCTTTCATTTTGTTTTTCAAAATGATTTTTTGGCAGTCCACAGAATGGGGAATGAAAAACTGCAAAAAAGAAAATGCCAACAATAAACTCTTAATAAGAAGCTAAGCATTTTTACTGCATTTGATGACACCAAAAAAAGAAGGTGGTGGCAAGTGAATTTGGAATTATTTCTGCAACTTTGTCAACAGTTTTGAAAAATTTGTCAAAAATAAATTGTGTGACTTCAATATGGGACCTCATTGCAAGCAAATGTGGACTGCTACTCATGAAGACCTGGACAAGGCTGTTGTTTCATGGTTTCAAGAAGTGCCATCTAGCAACATTCCTATAAATTAACCCTTAATTCAAGAGAAAGCCAGGCAGTTGGCACATTCTTTTGACTAGAAATCATTTCTAGCTAGTGTTGGGTGGCTTAATTTTTTCTGTGATTGATTTTGAATTTCAACTAAAATGATCTTTGGGGATGAGTCAGCAGTTCTCACCACAAAAGTGAATGAGTGGCAGGTCAGTGAGATGAAAAAATTATTGCATCTCACAGCCCTGACAGCATTTTCAATGCAGATGAAATGGACATTTTTTAATTGTTACCAAATTGCACATTGGCTGTTAGAAATTATCCTTGTCATGGTAGCAGAAAATCAAAGCAGGGACTGACAGGCCTCTCCTGTTGCAATGCTTCAGGGATAGATAATTTGAGTCTACTCATCATTGGAAAATTAGCAAAACCACCTTGTTTCAAGAATGTACAAGTGTGACTTGATGACCACTGCAATTTTTGTTAAATTGCTGAAGCAGGTCAACAAGGACATGCAAATTAAAACAGGAAAATCTTACTTTTTTGGGACAACTGCTCTGTCCACACTATTCTTCCTTGCCAAGATAATGTGCAAGTGGAGTATCTGCCACCAAACTGCACTGAATTTTTTCAGCCTCTGGACCTGGGCATACTATAAACTGTGAAATTTCATTACAGGAAAAATATTTTATGGAAAATTCTTGCAAACATTGCATGTGATAAAAAGGATACTGACATTGACATCAAGCAAGCAATTGAAATGATTGCTGTGTCTGGTCAATCAAATTTTTTCCTCATGCTGTGAGATTGCAAGTGATGCACAATATGATCTACTGAAAAAAGTTAGGATGCATTGCCAGCAGCAGTGAATAAGAATTATGTTCAGAAGAAAATCACTGATTTTTTCAAACAATCATTTGAGTTCTTAAACTGAAAGAGAAGCCTGATTCAGAATATATGCAGATCTGAGCAGAAAAAAAATTTTCCAGTCATTTTTTTTTATAATCTTGTTACAACAAATTATCCGTTATAACAAAGTTTTTCTGTGGTCCCCAAAAGTTTGTTGTAATGAGATTTTACTGTAGTAAAAAAATATATTCCAGTGAGAAAACCCATAACGAACATCACTATAAAAAAATTATACGAATTCACTGCTTTTCAATGCGCGACGAAAGTTCATCTTGCAATAATTGTACATCACTCAAATGGAATTCAAATTAATATTGTACAGCATTTTTTAATTTCTAGGGATAATTTTACTTACCCGATGTCGAGAAGAAGTCTTTTTAACAGTAACTTTATCAAACGCGGGACTAAATAAAAAATAAATAAATAAAACCTTACCTGTATACGTCGTCGTAAAAGCATTGAGTAGTGCTGAGGTACATTGGAAAACTGAGCTTTCGTCAGCTCTATAAAGAAACTTTGGTAAGAACTTTCGGCAGAGGTTGTAGAACTTCTTTCGGGAGACAAAAAGTTGAATTAAAGTACGTGAATCAAACCGAATTTCTCATTTAAAAAAACTTGAGAAACTCATCATGATAAATTTAGAATCAAATGCTGCGTCCATCAAGACGAAAAGCGAAAGCCTGATGAAAAAAAGAAAGGGTTTTATTCCAAAAATAATAACTACCAGAGGGTTTCGAGTAGAAATCAGTTCGAGTGAAATATAAAAAAAGAGAATAGTTTACAGGTTCGATAATATGAAAAGGAGAAGAAAAAAAAAGGAGACAGGAAACATTTCTCCAAAGATACAAGCTGTGGTTTTCTTTTCGGAAGCTGTCCAGAGTGCTTTGTGCAATCGTCTCATAAACGCCGAAGGTGCAACCCCTTTGGGTAACTGAGAATGAGCAAAAAATTCAAATAAATAAAGAAGCAAAATTGAATAGAACGAAAGGCCTCTTTATTACCCACTGGGGCCACCCGTAAGGCGCCAGAGTCCTGCCAAAAAATATATATAAAAATTACAAAAAAAAGTTGTGGAAAAACAGGGCCTAGGGTATTTCAGAAGAGTCACCTTTCCCCAATTCGAAGCCTCTTTGTCGAACTCAAAAGCTAATTTCCCCTTTTTTGCAGCAGCAGCCCCTTCTAAACATCCCGCACACAGTTCGAACCCGTTTCAAGGCGTGGAAATAAAGAAGTGAGGGTACGAGCAATAATTTAGCCCTCACCTCTTTTTCCAAACCTAGAGAAGAAAAGGACGTTAATGGGCGAAATCCCGATGTGAGAAATGTAACGAAACTACATTTCTCACTTCAAAAAAAAAAACCGAAATGCCTAGAAAATAGGTAAGAGTAAAATTTATCCTAATCCAGCACTATCCAATAAGCTAGAATATATTTTAAAATGCAGATCATGACTCCGAATCACAAAAAGAAATACTTTATATCGTTGAGAATTGTCAGCACATTACTTGTCATGTTAAGAACCCTCATTTGTTTTGGTTAATAAGTGGTTGCTCGCTTCCAAGCAATTTTAAATCAGTGATACGCACAAATTGTTGAATTTTGATTTTATGATCACCTGAAGTGTTCGACGTCAAAAACATAAAGAATTTAAAATCAGCCAAGCTTCAGAAAAGCGAGTTTCGCTCATGGAAATTTGAAAGGGCATCACACGCTGGTTTGGGTCATTTCACATAAAATTTTGGGACGGTGTTAGTCAAATACTCAAAATCAGACATTATTGAGGATACTGAATTTTATAATTATCGGTAACACTAGAGGATACATTTCTAAATACTGTAATAGCCAAGATTCGCGCGAAAAAATACATTTGAAAGTTTACACCTTGAAACCCTCGCACGGAAAATTCATGTGAAATTAACTTGCATAACGAAACGCTCAGATCGAATGTAGTTTAATTTACCCATCTCCCAAGGATTGTACTACTCTTAAATTTCCCAAAATTATATCACTTATACTCAGAAAGCTCAGCGAATAATCGTAACGCAAACCAAATTTGAAAAACACATTCACAGGTTGACCCAGGTTAAAAACACGGGGCACCACACTCAGCTGAAACCGCAACCAAAAGTTGATATTGCCTTCGAATTTTTCATGTCAATCTTAAAGTTAAGCTTTCAGAGAAAACTTTGTTTTGTTTTTTCGGAAAAACGTACTGTACGTTTACTCTTTGGAAATTAAAAGTAATGCTCACGTTCTGGGATAATGAGAGAGGTCTTGAGACCGTTCGGTTCGAGAGTTTTTAAAACGCGCACCACCTGGAACGAAATGCTTTCATTAATTATGAAGGCCTGACGAATCCCTTTACTCTCAAGATTTTCACGTTTTTGTTTTTAAATTCTGAAAATAATAATGGAATGAAAAAAAGTTAATTTCTGTGGTTCCGCGACTGACTGTGTTCATCATCATTCGACGTCGTTGCAGTCGCATTTCCGAAATGGATTATTTGAGCTTTCATTTGTGGCATACTTGAACACACATTAAATAGCGTCAAATTATAATGCGTGAATGAATTTTTAGTCCATTAAGCCAGTGTTACCCAACCTTTTTGGGACTGCAGACGACTGGAAAATTCCTTAAAAAAAAAATTCTGCAGCTGGACTGGCAAAGTTTCAAACATTTCTGCAGACTCAAAAAAGTGTTGCTTGAAAGACTTTATGGCGGGTATTTCGAAAGTTTCTGCTTTTTGTGAAAAAAAAACACACTGATGAAGCAGCTACAATTGTATAAGTGTATAGAGGAAATCTCCAAAAATTAGAAAGGTGAGCTTGAAGAAAGGTTTCTCAGAATAAAAAAATAATAATTTGTCAATATTTCAATGTACATATGTACTGTACAGAGATACACTATTCGATGCTCCAAATATTCTTATTGAGTTGAAAAGTTAATCACTGTATCAATTTTAAGTGGCATGCAATTTTTTTCATAGAATTCTGAAGAATATTTCTTCCATAAAACAGCAATTAAAATTTGTATAACGTAAGTCTATGGGCAAACAAAACTCAAATTAGGGACATTTTGACTCAGGGACACTCTTGGTGCACTTCACTGTATTCCATAATAAAAGAGAGCATGCACCGCAATTTTTTGACGGCATGCATGAGGAATATTTTAAACAGAAAATCATGGCATTATTTCAAATTCTGTTCAAGCGTTGCTGCATTTTTTTTTTTCACAGCAAAATTTCAACTCTAAACACGCTATATAGGACGTATCCTCAATTTCGAAAATCGGGAACTCATAGCCGTATGAGCTCTCAATCAAATAATTTACCATTTTTCTCCACGGAAAATCGCACCATCGTCTCAAATTTTTGGTTTTGAAACTTGCCCGTGTTCTCAATAATCTTCCAATTCCGCGTGTGAGGCCACTAAAGAATGTTGTTGGTCTGGCAATAAACAGCTGCTCCTGCTCACGATCATCCGACGTCACTGCCGAGGCATCAATCTCCGCGAATATGTTTTATGACTGCAGCGTCACGATGCGGCCCAGTCATCAAGCTGACGACGAGCATCACTAAATTCAAAGCAAAGAAATAAAAAATAAAGGAAAAATATTGTAAATAAAGAAATAAAAAGAAAATAGGCCGACCGGCGTCGGCATGTGTGTGGGCTTTTGCAGGGTTGTTCGCTAATCGCCGTGGTCTTCTCGCAGTCTGATAAGAATCTTCCTCTGGTCTTCTTGAATATTTTCAGGGAGGGCTCGGGACTTTTCAAGAGAATGAGGGATGAAGACTTATGTTTTGCTTTCTTTCTTTTTTAGGCGGCAAAAAAGTATCACGTCGTGGTGGATGATTTAGCCACGGAACAAGTGACGACGTTTTTTCCTTTTTTTTTTTTTTCTTCAAGAAATGGTTGAATGAGAAGTTACAAGTTGAAACGTGAAGGATGACGAAAATCATGATCCTTCTAGCAATTATTCATCCAGAAATATTTAAATTTGATTCGTATAGTCTTAAATGCAAGCGAAAAAGTTCAAGGCATTATTCAATATGCAGTAATAATTCATTAATACAGTGGGCCCCCTCACTACAGCCACAATCCGTTCCTGGGGCATGGCTGTACAGTGAACCAGCCTCACAGCAAATCTCTGCTCTCCATAGGGTCCCATTATGAACAAATTAATCTGTTCTTGGAACACATTTTTTTGGGAATCCAATGAATTTGACATGGAATAATGTGCAAGCAATTTACACTAACCAATGTTTTTCATGCCAAGGAACTTTATGGTGAAAATGATGTGCAGGAGTGCAGGGAAAAATGAATTCAACATTTTTGAGTTCTTTTCACAAGCTTTCTTCACCCTTCTGTCAAAAAATTGGCAAACTGTAACACCTTTTCACAAGTCATTTCACTTTTTCTTCAGCTCTTTACTTGTCTTCAGAATCAGATGAGAGGATTTCCAACTGCTGATCCATACCACATCCCATTTTTTGTTTCTTTGCAGAGGACAAGTTAAAAGAAACTGTCAATGGTAGTCTGCCTTTGTTTCTTTCTCAGCATCTGTCTGAAGTGTTGTTCACCATGCTCATTCAAAAGTTCACAAATTTTTTTCACTTCAGCCTGCTTAGGATGATGAGTGTTCATAAACTTTTGACACTTTTCCCAGTCTTGTAGGAATTTCTTGATGTCAGCTGTTGGGATTGGCTTCATCTTCATCTGCAGATGAAAGCTCTTGCTTGGCATCTTCAGCATCTTGTTCTAGCAACAACTGCAGTTCCTCTGTGTTCAATTCTTCCCTGTGTTTTTCAATGAGTTCTTCTATGCCACTTTCCTCCACTTCCATGTTGATTTGATTTGCTATCTGAACAATGGCCTCCACCAGTCCTTTGTCCTCAGTTGACTCCCCTTCACACCAGTCTGGAATGAGCTTCTTCCAAGCTGCATTCAAAGTCATCTCAGTGACTTGCTCCCAGGATGTGCCAATCAGCCAGATGGCTTCCTGGATGTCAAATTTGTCCTTCCACAACTTCCTCATGGTGTCAGTCTCTTGTGAAAACTGAGTGACATGGAAGACCTTCCAAAAGAGGTTCTCTGGGTAAAGTTTCTTGAAATTGGCAATCACCAGCTGGTCCATGTGTTGGAGGCAGGAAGTTGTGCTTGGTGGCATGTAAAGAATATTTATCCAGTCAAACTCTTCCTCCAATTCTTGCCCCAGGTCCTGAGGGTAGCCAGGGGCATTATCCAAAACAAGCAAGCATTTCAGAGGCAGGTTGGCAGATTTCAGATAATCCTCCACAGCAGGGGCAAAGTTTTCAGTCACCCACTCCATGAACAGCTGTTTGGTCATCCATGCCTTTCTGTTGTATTTCCAGACAACTGGTAGCCAGGACTTGATGACATTGTTTTTTTTGAAGCACCTGGAATTTTCAGAGTGGTAGATGAGCAGTGGCTTCAGTTTTCAGTCTCCACTAGCATTTGCAGCAAGGAGTAGAGTCAGCCTATCCTTCATTGGCTTGTGACCAGGGACAGACTTCTCTTCTTTGCTGATGAAAGTTCTTTTGGGCATTTTCTTCCAAAAGAGCCCAGTCTCATCCACATTGAAAACCTGGTGGGCAGCATAGAAAAAAGTTGTTCAATAAACTCTTGATAAATATTCCAGCCAAATAATCACCTGCTGGGCTTGATAACATTCTTCTTGAACATACTCTTGAAATTTTTTTGCAAACTTCTCAGCTGCCACTTTCTCAGCACTGCCTGCTTCACCATGCATAAGAACACTGTGGATCCCAATCCTTTTCTGGAACCTGTCAAACCAGCCCTTACTGGCCTTGAAATCTTCCATTTCCTTTGCTGGTTGTTCTGTACCTGATTCTTGGGCCTTCTCTTTTTCTGTGAGGCTTGCAAATATACTTCTGGCCTTCTCCATGATGATGCCTGTAGAGGTGATATCTCCTTTAACCTGCCTATCAGTAAGCCAGATGGACAAGAGCTTCTCCATTTCTTCCATGGTTGTACTTCTGGAACCCACCTTTGTCATTCATTTTGCAACACTAGACATCATGATTTTCTCTTTCTGGGCATGGATGGTGCTGATGCTAGAGTAGTGCACACCATACTCTCTGGCAATGTCATCAACTTTTTTTCCAGCTTCCTTTTTCTTAATGATTTCTTGCATCACTTTGATTGGAAACACTTTTCTGGCTGCTTTCTTAGGTGCAATCTCAACAGAAGGATGGAAAATCCCATGGGAACCCTAGGTCAACTGGGTTCCCTTGGAATTCCTCAGGGATTAGAGGGACTAATCTCAATTAAGTGCTGATTTTTTTAATCCTATTTCAATTTCCAACACTAGGCATGGAAAATGCCTTGTCTGAGGCTGTGCATATTTAAATCCTCAGAAATGTGTGGGGGTGCATTAGCTAGCACAAATGGCTGTATAGCCAGTTGGGGGTTGTTGAGGGGGTTTTTTTTTTTAAATCACCAGTGGCTGTACAGGGAAATGGCTGTAGTAAGAGCCGGATGTACAGCGGGGGCCCACTGTACTTTTTTTTCATAGAATTCTGAAGAATATTTCTTCCATAAAACAGCAATTAAAATTTGTATAACGTAAGTCTATGGGCAAACAAAACTCAAATTAGGGACATTTTGACTCAGGGACACTCTTGGTGCACTTTTGACATCCGTATCTTGGGTTCAGTGACATAAGGTATTATTTTCTCTCGTACGTGGCGTTAAAAAACTGCCGTACGTACTCCTTATAAAATTTGTCTTTTAGTACCGTAATAAAGTTTAAGACAAGTTCGCAACGACGTAAAAAAAAAACACAGCAAAATTTCAACTCCAAACACGCTATATAAGACGTAACCTCAATTTCGAAAATCGGGAACTCATAGCCGTATGAGCTCTCAATCAAATAATGTACCATTTTTCTCCACGGAAAATCGCACCATCGTCTCAAATTTTTGGTTTTGAAACTTGCCCGTGTTCTCAATAATCTTCCAATTCCGCGTGTGAGGCCACTAAAGAATGTTATTGGTCTGGCAATAAACAGCTGCTCCTGCTCACGATCATCCGACGTCACTGCCGAGGCATCAATCTCCGCGAATATGTTTTATGACTGCAGCGTCACGATGCGGCCAAGTCATCAAGCTGACGACGAGCATCATTAAATTCAAAGCAAAGAAATAAAAAATAAAGGAAAAATATTGTAAATAAAGAAATAAAAAGAAAAAAGGCCGACCGGCGGCGGCATGTGTGTGGGCTTTTGCAGGGTTGTTCGCTAATCGCCGTGGTCTTCTCGCAGTCTGATAAGAATCTTCCTCTGGTCTTCTTGAATATTTTCAGGGAGGGCTCGGGACTTTTCAAGAGAATGAGGGATGAAGACTTATGTTTTGCTTTCTTTCTTTTTTAGGCGGCAAAAAAGTATCACGTCGTGGTGGATGATTTAGCCACGGAACAAGTGACGACGTTTTTTCCTTTTTTTTTTTTTTCTTCAAGAAATGGTTGAATGAGAANGACGTTTTTTTTTTTTTTTTTTTCAAGAAATGGTTGAATGAGAAGTTGCAGGTTCAAACGTAAAAGAGGATGAAAATCATGAGCCTTCTAGCAATTATTCGTCCAGAAATATTTAAATTTGATTCGTATAGTCTTAAATGCAAGCGAAAAAGTTCAAGGCATTATTCAATATGCAGTAATAATTCATTAATACAGTACAGAAAAAAACTCGTGCGATTTTTCAAACGTCCAAATCGAGTCTCATTAAGATAAAATTTTTCTTTGGTTTTAGCTTTGAGCGTATCATTGAAATCCATCTTTAAAAAAAAACTCTGTCATCCATTTTGTGACAAGATTTTAAATGACAAACAAAAATAATGCTGGTATCAAAGTCTTTGAGGTAAAAAAAAAAAAAGTCTCTCACAGGATAAACAATTTTGGAAATAGAAAGAAGAGTTAAAACTCAGCAAGAGGTCTTGAATGCTTTTTGGTACTTGAAACTTTGCAAGTTCTCAAGGATTCCATTTGAATTCCAGGACTAGGAAAAGTAATCCCTCGTGCAAGTATTTCTCTGCAATTTTGTTTTTCTTCTTCAAAATGCTACATGTTGAAAGTTTCTGCGGATTTAATTTTCTCTTGGGGATTACTTTCCTCAAGAACATGAGAAAGTTTAAGCCTTCGGTTGCAGTTCGAAGAATATTGTTGATGCTCTGCATATAAATTGTGCACTTTTCTACCAATTTTTACAATGCCGGTTTTCCGCCTGAAAGTCAGGAATTTCACAGCCTCCTTTGCAACACATAAATTCACAGAGCAATATTTTTTTCGAGCATGAGATTAGCTCCCACAGGATTTTCTTGTGGAACCGTTTGAAGGCTTTCAATCAAACAACTGATTTTTTTTTCATTTTGCACGTGTGGCAGGCAAACATAATTTCTGCACTGTAACGGTGTGTGCATTTTAATTTACATTCTTTGGATTTCGTGGGATTGAAAATTGAAGCTGGTCATTAAATGATCAAATAAAAAGAAAGAAATCGTTTCATTCACATCCACCATTCAAAGATCACGATGGAAGAAGGACAGGGCTAATTAATAAACACACGAACATTTTTTCGCATTCCTTTGTGAAACTGAGCACCCGCTATGAGAATTGAAATCTCATCAATTTTTAGAAATAAACCTACTCGACCTGAAGAGAATCAGTGACGTTTCAAGCAAGATTGATGGACAATAATCTGGAAGCAGGTGTTTTCACACGCACAAAAGGGGGCGGGTTTATTGCTAGTTTATTATTTTTTCTTTTTTTTACTATCATTCAGTAAAGAATTTCGTTTGCTCTTCCCTCGAGAGTTAAATCTTGTCCCAGGCACCTTGGCTCATCTGTCCTTTGTCACCATATTTTACATTTCCTTTTCTGCCCAGGAAAAGTCCAACAAGGCAATAAAGTGCCTCTCAACAAACTACTCGACCTCAACAGGAGTGAGGGGGACACGCAAATAATCTCTTTACCCGAATCGGCACACGGGTAATTGCCTCATAAATCAATTAACCGATGGACCCCGTTAAAGTTGACAAGGCCGCAGCGGCGACCTGGCCTTCGCGCCAAAATCAACTGCTAAATCGACAAGGAACGGGTTGAAAAAAGAAAAAAAAACTTGTTTCCAGAAAAACATACTGAAATTGAGAGAGAGAAAAAAAAGGACAACGATGGTGATCAATCTGAAGCGTCGGCGGCGGCGGCGGTGGCGGCGGTGGCGGCGAGCAATAAAGGGCGGTCATGAATCCCTGTTCGATCAATGCCTTGCTGACGTCTTCCTTTATTGTTGTCTGCTTTTTTTCCCATCCTGTTTTATTTATCTTTTCCTGCTCATTGACCCTTTCCCTTCCCACTCCTTCTCAGCCAGAAGCCAAATATTTGCCGCGTACCGGTTCGTAAAAAAAAAGTATTTTATTTTTTATTTTTCTTATCATGTCTTTTTTGGCGGATTGAATTTTGTCCGGGTTGCAGGATAAATTCAGCAATTTTCTGCCGTCGTTATTTTACAGTGAATGTCTTATTTCTTTCATTCATTAAATTCATCTGAATTTTTCAAGTGGGCATTATATCTGTAAACGTAAATCGCTTGCAATCTTTGAAAGATACGGTACTGAAACTAAAAACAAGGTCATAATCATTTAAGTACTGTAATAAAAATCAGGCTGTGATAGGCAGCGAACAAAAAAGGACGATGATCATACGTCATACGTCAGAAGCTTTTGGACCATAATTAACTGCTTCAGGACATGAGCATTAAATTTCTAAACCAGAAATTTGCCAAATTTGGAAAAGAATAGAGCGAATTTTAACTTTTCATTTTGAGCGACGCAAATGGAATATGACAGAAAAACATTTGATTTCAGATGGACAGCGGTTTTATATAATTTACCTCAAATCATATCAGAGCACTTATTTTCATTTACAGTATATCATTGGATGAGTGTACTGTATTTTCTTCAAACAAATATAACAACTTTGATAGTCCGTGGATATATATATATTAAGATGAAAAATCATTTTGCATAAAGTCAGCTGGCGAGTCCAGTATTTTTTTGGTCGAATTGTGAATTTGAGTTGAACATGCACGGATTTGCCAGAGGATGATCAAAAGATATTTATGATTCCTTAGAGTCTAATTCTGAAAAAAAAATTGTACGAAATGAACTTGGTTCCGAGTTTTTGGCAGATCATTCCACATGCTTTAATTGAAACCCTGTTATTAATATCATTCAGAATCATCAACATTATCCGGATTAAAAATGTCAAGAAACTTTTTATGCACTCTCAAGGAGCTCAGGAAAGCTTGATTCATTCATAACATTTATTGAAGAACATTTTGTCTAGTTTTTGCATGCAATTTCCGTATTGCATTTTCCTGCTTATTTCTGAGTACAGAAGTTCATCACTGTCGTACTGCGAAATGTCCTCAAAACTCGAGGTGAAGCAAATACTGTACTATTCTAGCTGTATGAATCTCCGACCCTTTCCAAAAATAAATTATTCCCATTTCGAAATTTATTTTTTAATAGAAAAGTATGAATTTCGCGTACGTTTTCTGTATGATCGTAAATATTTAGTTTTATATATTTAACGCCCGTTTCATTAACCATTGAGCACTTTGAATGGCGATCAATTCACAAACGAAGAATTCAGGGCATAAATTGTGAGTTCGCATTTTCTACCATTTTTTAAAAGCGGATTCGATATTTTTCAGTTACTTTTCGGGCGTCGATCTCGTCGGCAGAGTGGAACAGCAACAAAAAAAAAAAAAGAAGGCCGCGATTCAGAAAAGAAGCACGTATACACATTGACTACCTCCCGGGTTCTCCTTGAATGTTTTGTCATATAAGTATTTTCTGCCTGTGAGAGTCCATTAATCNTCAGAAAAGAAGCACGTATACACATTGACTACCTCCCGGGTTCTCCTTGAATGTTTTGTCATATAAGTATTTTCTGCCTGTGAGAGTCCATTAATCATTCGAAGATCCCCTTCTTCTTTTCTTGGCCGCCCTCTTCTTCATGAAGACCCGAGATCATAATCGTCGGCGGCGCCTTTTTGCGATACTGAAAAAGCTTTTTTTTTTCTGGCTACTTGAATAAAAAAGCAAGGTTCGCTTAGTAAAAGGGGTCGAAGAAGAGGGTTTGGTGGCCATCGAGATATATTGGCATGCAGTTTAGGGGCAAAACGGGTTTTCTGTTTAGTTATTTATTTACCTATCTGAGTGCGGGTTTCTCGAGATGTCAATTGTTGTTTGCTTTATTTCAATGAGAACTCGAGGATCGTTTCCGGAGAAAACCGCGAGAGCTGCCGAAGCGAAGGAATTTTTATGTGGCCATCAGCATGAAGAGTGAGATTTTTCATCATCTGACAAGACTATAAAGTAGCTGGTTTCTTTCAAAATTCATTGTCGAATGTCTCTATTTTGTTTCTTGGCGTGAGATTGGCATAAAGTTTGAATTTTGGGTCCCAGCAGGTCTGCACAGGTGCTATTTTAGACGACATTTTATTTGATGAATCTTGAATAACTTTTCATGCGCTGTTGGAAAAGGATATTGTCCTAATTTCATTTTTCTTCCCGACCTGCGTATATTTGATTTTCTGAGAATGAATTTTAAACTGCAAATTCATAGCGAGGTTGATTTTTCCGTTTTCTCTCAATACCATCCCGCTTTAATCGAGCAATCAAAAAATAATAATTTGAGTCCCCAGAATATGATGTACATTTTTGTACAGTATCCAAAAATTAAAATCTAGTGTAGACATGCGATTCTCTACGCACAGAAATGTTGTTGTTACTGACGAAAAAAATGTTCTCCGATATTTTTCTTCTTTTTTCTTGATAATGTGTGAATACAGTGAGACCCCAAGATTGGTGCATCAAGACTGTCCCTAAGTCAAAATGTCAAGTCTTGTTTTCCCATAGACTTACATTATATAATTTTTAATTGGTGTTTTATGGATGAAATATTCTTCAGAATTCCCTGAAAAAAAATGTTTGCCACTTGAAATTAGTAAATATTTATAGTGTTGGAAGTATCTTTTTCTTGTAATTTGGCTTGAAATGTATTTGCAATTTATCACAAAATGTCCCTATGTTGAGTCAGTGTCCTCATGTTGGGCCTTCTTTATTGATTTTTTCTGGGAAAATAAGTGTCCCTATGTCGACTTGTCCGCAGGTCAAGGCGTCCGCATGTGGGGGTCTCACTGTATATGACTAGAAAAAATCGGATTTAAAGCAATTGATCTCAAATTACAGAAGAAAGTCCCTCTTCAGGGTCTTTGGAAGTTCCATGTACTGTATGAAGATTGTCTCTCATCTTCAAGGAGCAAAAGTGGCAGTGTCAAGAATTCCAAGCTCTGGTTGAATATCTGCATGCGCGCAGTAATTTTGGATATTATGAAAATTAACCTCTTGAAATTTTATTTTCAAATTCATGAGCACAGGTGTCCCCCCCCCCCCCCCCCCCCCCCCCCCCC
>CAJPEX010006117.1:0-13734 GCA_905338405.1 Notodromas monacha | reverse complement strand
GTAGAGAAGGATCTCCCTCCATATATGGAGAAAAGAAAATAATCGCAATTCAGTTTCTGGGTTACAACGTGAGTATGTATATTTCTATGTGACTGCAAAAAACGCCAGACCGACAATGAATACCAAATATACACTTTGCGGGACCTTAAATAGATTCAGAATAAACCAAACATGCATGATGCAATTCAGTCGGGAAAACAGAAACAGGGACGTGGAATGACCGCAAACCAGACACTGTAAAAGTACTCATCATGACCTCCTCAGATTTGGATCTGAGTTGATAGACAAGAAAGTATGGTTACGTTTCGGGATGCACATTGCAGATAGATAGGAAGCGTCATTATAAACCTGTCACAGGATACTCATACTAATATTTGATGACACTACTGTAATACCACACATGATTGTGTGTCATATTACCAGGTGAGGAAACTTTGCCAACCATGACCAAGACAATGATGGTGCAACCAGAAGCAGCCAGCACACAGCAAGGTTGCCTGAAAGAGTACATGATGCCCTGGAGGCCACCAAGGAAATTATCACAAAAAGAAAGAAAAAAAGGAGCCCAAGCCTGTGGTAAGGTTGAAATGACTACAGGTAAAACCAAGAAAGCTGTCTAGTGTGGATTTAGGTGACATAATTCCTTCCTGAACCAGACAGCATAAAAGAAAGAGAACTCCCTCTCCAAGGAGAAGGAAGTCAGAATGATAATGCATTCTGTTTCACAATTTCTAGGAAGGGTTCAGTCCTTGCTCAAATGTGGTGTTGAGCAATGTATCCTTTCAGAGTGTGCGTTTTTATTGCATGTGTGATTTTTGACACAAACCTAACCAAATCACTGTTGAAGAAATTTCAGATGATAAAGGAATTACTTCAAATAGCAATTGATTTGATAAATTATCCCCTTTGCAAACTTTTCCTGGAAATGTCAGCATAACTGTAGAGGAATTCTACTCAGTATGCCTTCCAAATAACTTTTGGACAAAAGAATCCACACTGGATTTGGGAAGCATACTGGATAAAATTTAAAACATTATGTTTACTGCTCCAGCATATTTCAAAGATTTCACTACAGCTGTCAATGTTCAAAATATAACTTCAGATAAGGTTGTCAAATTGTCTTTGGACAAATTATGTCACAAAGCCCATTATTTAAATGTTCTGACCACCATTCTGGAAGCCAAGGTAAGAAATGCCAGGATGGCTTTCCCAAATGACATGGCTCATTCAAATATAATCCCAATTCTTTGACATACTATTGTTCACATCCAAGATGTGCAAATTAAAAATAGACAAATAAGTATCCATCCTACGGATTTCCTACGAGTTAATCCAGACACCATTGATATTTTTGATAGTATCAAAACATTAGTGGATGATTTAAGAACCGCATCCAATGACACTGTTGGTTTCTGGATGAAACTCATCACATTGGGATCTGAATTAACTCACATTGTATATATCCAATCATTTATTTTACAAGATATTGAAGCAATACTACAATTTCAGTTCCCCACATATTTATATAAATATGATGCTGTTCATGCATCTATTGCTACAATACTAACATAATCTGCATGCCCCACAACACACCAATAATATTGCTGTTCTGTGTTTGATGTTCTGGAACAACAGGTATCCCCTGCCTAGCAACTTCCTGTTCCAAGGCAGACAAGGTCATTGCATGCATGCTTACATTGTCTGGCTTGAGGTCATTTCCCCTGTCCCCTTTCATAATGTCCCCATTTTGGTTGCGCAGTTGCATCTGGTTTTACTCAAGTCTATAAAGGTTCTATGGAGTGTATGTATTGTTGTCTAAGATTTTCCTAATAGAGATTAGAACAAATCAGACGAAGTCAAAAGTGTGGCTCAATACTTCTATTCACTCTTTCACAACACATCCATTCATTGTCAAATATACAATACAAGCACACACTTCGGAATAGTCAACATTCAACATGAATACAGTTAAGTACAATGCTAAATGGGAACTCTACTATTATCAGAATGCTTCCTTTTCCAAGTTACCAGCTAGGACCTAGTTGGGCAGACTCTGACAATAGACTGACCAAGAATTCTTCCTGGCCCAGGGTGTGAGGGAGCTTATATACAAATCTGCATCAATATGAAAACACTGTATTGTNAAATCTGCATCAATATGAAAACACTGTATTGTGCAGGTTGGAACAAGCATTAATAGTCAGGTCAATCATGACCAGGAACCCATCAACTCTAGTCCAAAAAGGGGAAGTCACAATTATCCTGTCAGGGTGTGAACAGGAAAAGGAGAGGAATGATCCCTGAGCAATTCTTGATGGAACTGAATAACAAGAGGAATTCGAAAACAGGATAGAATGGGAATTGGGTCAGAACCTGTTTTCCTCTATTAAATGAATAGAATTAATAGAGTGAAGATAATTGACTCTGGATTAACTGATTCAATTAATCTTCAGGAAGCTTCTGTCAAGAGGGGTCAATCACACCTGTTGCTCAGCTGACAGGTTTCATTAACAACAGACATTTTTGACTGTGCAAAAATGGGAAATATAGGAAATGAATGGAATACAAAAACAGTTCATCACTTTCGTTGATCTGAGAGAGTGCACAAAATGTTCCTCTTGAATGACTAACTTTGGGAGAGGGTTTTCCCTTTCCAGGGTAACAGAATCACCCTGGGCAATAAAAAGAAAAAGTTCCATCTTTTTCTACCAGACTTTTCAGAAAGCTCAGAGCAAAGGCAGAATACACCAAGTGCAAACACCAGTGCTATAAGGCCCTTTTCTCCTTGTGAACCTCCTGAAGCTCCTGAGAGCATCACACATATGGCAATTGTTATTGCCAGTCTGTTTGATGGGGAATTGGCAAGGATCGACACAGGGGCCATTTTCCATTTCCAACTCCCAGAGGAAGGAAAGCCATAAAAACTAAACATCCCCCAATTTTGCTGGTAAGAGGATATGTTCTAGTTATTGCCTCCAGTAATGTTTGAAATTTGTTTTCAGGATTTGCTAGTCAACTGTTTGCCAATTGCCATTAGACGGAAGTTGAGGGAACCATTTTTGTTGCTGAAAGTGATGGGTCTCCAGTCAAGTCATTTGGGAGCTACCCTTTTGCTTTGATCTTTTCAATGCTTGCTTGTAAGTGAGGTAAGAAGGGTTTGTCTTGTCAAGGTCTTCAGTGAAATTTCGTCAAGTGAAAAGTGAGTAAAAAGTCGCAAAATCTTCAAAGTGTAAAAATTAAAGTTTGCGATTTTGTTCACAGATGGAGTCCGTCGCCGTGTTGTTGGTGTTGGTGTTGCTGTTGTTTGTTGTTAGCGTCAATTCCCAGTGCTATGAGTACGGGGAGAAGCTGATGTGTAATGACGTCTGTGGCAGTGACGTGTGGTGGGCGGAAATGCACGGGATGAAGGTGATGTTTTTGAGTTCAGTGATGGATTTTGACTGCGTTAGGGACCAAGGTCTTGAGGTGAGTTTGGAGAAACATGTCAGGAGTTTTCAGGTGTTTCAGGAAAGTTGTTTTTGTGTGGATCTCAGGTAGTGGAGATGCTTTATCCTGCGGTCTGCGTGGGCCGTCGTGAAGGCATGGAGGCAATTGGCCATCCATGGAAATGCAAGGGCGTCAAGGAGTTGACAGCGGTGCCAGCTTCCACTGGTTAGTGCAAGTTTTGTCCAATTTCAGGAACAGTCAGGATTCGAAAGAGGGTAGTTGTAGAATAGGAAAAGACACATCCAACATTTTCACATATCTAAAAAATTTTCTTTCAGTTGCACAAAGCATCCATACTGACATTCATACTGACATCCAAACCATCATTCCAATTACTACATCCAAAAGTAAAACAACTACAGGTGCAGGAAAATACATATATTAAGTATTTTTGTAATGAGCTATTTTCCTCTCATCTGAACAGTTGCGCCGACCAAGGGACCAAGGGTTAAGCCAACCATGGCAGTTGTGCCAATGGTGGTCTCAAGGGAACCGGCCACTAAGGAGACAGGGGTGGCTTTTAGGCCAACCTCTGAGATGACCCTGAAGGTCAGGAACAGAGTGGCTCACTTGGAGGCCGACATCAATCCTTGGACCATTATTGCAATTATCTCAATGGTTGCTGGGGGATTAAGCGCCACATCCTTGGCTGCTTTCTTGGTCTGGCTGGCCAAGTATCTTGAGGCCAAGGTTAGTTTTAACCCTTTTCAACTTTTTAAATTCAAGATGATTAATTTTTCTTGTCCAAGACTAATAACAGCTTCTGTTAATTTCTTGCTGTCATCTTTCTTGTTGTGCATGGCAATACTTAGCACCTTAGAGTAAAAGGGGACAAAACAGCTAAGAAGAATGAAATTGAGTTGAGGTCCATTGCTCCCACTAATTTTAGTGAAATCTCAGAAAATGAATTCGAGCAATTATCTCGCGATTATGCAAGTATCAGAGCAGGATCTCCTTGGGTCTCTTCTTTTAAGCCAGGTAGATACAAGCGGTCATGGAATAACATATATATACAAAGCATAGCCACTAATACTACTGGGCTCTTCTGCTTTCTGTGCTTTGCTAACTATATTTACAGTGGTCTTTCATGCAGGACCTAATGGGAGCTCTGGAGATGCCAAAGCCAGGGGCTGAGGGGGAAAATGGCAAAGAAGCAATGGTCGGGAATCTTTTGGATCTGGACAACGTCATGGTTGGGGAAGAACCCCTTGTACAGTTATTTGAGCAGCAAGAGACTGCAGTCTGAAAAATTTTGAATGCTTGCCCTTTGAATGAACAAACTGAGTTGAAAGAAATGTGGGCTTGAGCGATGAAGGGTTTCCTAATATGGACAGACAGAGTTTCTTTTGCATGCATTGTTTTTCTTTTCAGCTGTTTTTCCTTTCAGAGAGTCATGCATCTTGGTCCAGGCTATTGGATGGAAAGAAATCTGGGAGAGGAATTCATTTCCAACCTAGGATAGACATGGATTTTAGGAGCAGAGGGTCTTCTAGCTATAAATTCCACTGAGGCACCATCATCATTAGTTGTAGCAACTAGCTGGTTCCTTGTCCTCAACACAAAAGAGATTTTTGCATAACACAAATATGAGAGGCACAATAAAATGAGGGATACCAAACTAATTGATGCAATCATGTAAATGTAGCCATGATCTCTGAAGTGGATCTGTAGCTCAGAGATATCATTTGAGATTTGATGAATACCTGGAACCACTGCAGGGATCTCTTGTACAGCGTTGATCTCAATATTTTCCAATTTGGGGAGCACATCTTTAAATGGTCCATTCACAATTGTATATCTACAGTGGGGTTTGAACTGCAAGATACCAGAGTATGGAAGTTCATAAGAGGTCTCTGAAGCAGGAGTTTTCTTTTCTTCTGAGGCAGTACAATACTGAGTGATCCTTCCTTTGTCAGCATCCACAAAAGCAAATTCATCACTGTCTAACTGTACAACAGTGTCAACAGGATTATTAATTTTTCTTGTGGGGCATTTAGAGCGGATATTGGATTCATTTTCACCATTCTGAATTGCTTGAACACATTGATCAGCCAATTTAGAAGGGGGATGATTGAACCTGCAAATTCTACATTCCGCATGTCCACTTTGCTGCAAACAAACAGGAAGTTCTCCTTGATTTAAACCAAAAAGTCTAGAGTCTTGGGAAAGGAGATAAGAATGCTTCAGAAAGGCTTGAGTCCATTTAGGACTTCCCATATAGGTTTCTTCTGCTATAGGCAAAGTATGAATTTTGAACAGTTCATATTTGTCTGTTGCCTTGATGATAGGGATGACAACAGTTATTCTGTAGATACAGGACTCATTCAATTGAGATGTGTTGGAGCATTGATCAAGGAATCCAACAGAAAGGGGATTTGTTCTCATGATTGAAAACAATTCTTCCTCAGTTATTATTACTGCTGGAGGGTTATGTTCAGTGCTCACAATCCTTTCAATTTGACGCTGTACACCAGAATGGGGTAAGATCTGACTGGGATATTGAAATCTATGGATGGCATCCATGTCTGACATTAAACTCTTTAAGAGGTCAGTCATGTGGGACAATTCAGTTCCCAAACTCATTAGAGTAATCCAAGTCTCAGTACCTTCACTCATGGTTGCAGTTAAGTTGGTCAACAAATCATTTGCCATTAGAAACAACTCATTGCTGGGTTTGTATCTGATGGGTGCTGGCACAAATGCTCTTTTGCTCTGCACATCAATCTTGTCTATGATGTTCTGGCTTCTCACCATAATTGGTTGCAGACTTAAATATGGAGAGTCAGGAGGAAAAGTTCTAGTGTTCCCTTGCAATCTAATTTGCATGTCATTCAGTTGGTTCTTGAGATAAAGGTTTTTGGTTTTGAGAATGTTGTAAGAAGTATTTGTTAAGACACTGGAATTTGTTTTGTTCAACACTCTCCTTGCATTTGTTACAGTCAAAACCTTTTCTTGAATGTTGTTAATTTTCAAGTACAATTCTCCAACTGAGACTGTTGTTTCTAAAGTCCAAAAACTTGTAGGGAGACACACTGAGTACAAATCCTCTAAAGCAATTCCAATATTTCCTGGGAAAGTTCTGATTGGGGAGATCTTGTTATATCTCTGGCTATTTGAGGCCATTCCCTTATCTTTCTCCACAATCTCCTCTATTTTGACACACAGGAAAATGGGAAACAGAAAAGTGACAATTAAGAACTTCATTCTAATTGGAATTGCTTTTCCTTGCATTTTGACTTTTACAGTTTGGGGGTCAAGATTTTGTAGTCTGAGAACTTAATCTAGATACTTGTCTTGACTGCTAAGTCAATGCTGTCTGCTTCTGGTCCGATGGCTGATAGGAGCTTCTTCAGCTTCCTTTCTGGTTCTGGTCCTCAAGATGGTAGTGGGGTCCAAACCTTGTAGTGCCCTTGGTTTTGTTTCCTTCTTCTGAGGGGCTTTGGAGTTGTCTGGTGACTTTTTGTCCTGAGACTTTTTTCCTTGAGGTGGCGTTTTCTGGACAACAATTGGACTGTTAGATTGTCTTGCAACACCTTTTGCTTTTCTTTCCTGAAAAATATCATGGTCATCATCATCAGAGGTCACTCTCCAAAAGTCTTCATTCTCATGCAAAGGTACATTGGGTACATTGACATTTCCTTCTGAACTCTTTCGTCTACGACGTTTAGAGGTAAAAGGATACTGGGTTCTTTCTTGGGAAGTATTAGGAGTGCTAGCAGCTCCTGGTGGGGTATGATGTTCATTGATGGTTTCAGAGAGAGTGGGGAGGCTTTCATCCACTGGGTTGAGGAATTTGCCAATCTCTTCAGTGACACCCTTGGTTATATCCTTCATTCCTTTGGCAAGAGATTTTAGGAAACCAGGTTGTTCTATCACTGTGGGTTGGTCATCCAATGTTGGTTGTTCCTCAGGTTCAGCTTGAGCATCAGCAACATCTGTTAAAGTATTTTCTGCTGACACAAAAGTCTGGTCAGGATTAGAGAGGACAGAATCGTTTTTTGTTTGAGCGGTTGGACCACCCCCTGCAAAAGAAGATTGAAAGTCCTCTTTCAAAGGTTCTGGTTCTGCGTCAAAGAATGATTCATCATCTGAGTCCTCTGGGTCATCCTGGTGGGAAAGGATGCTGCCTTGGGCAGGGATCAAGCTGTCAGAGACAGATTTGCTAGGCTGAGAAGTAGCCAAGTTGTCATTTTCACCATCAAGTTGGGTAGATGGATAAGGGGATGTTGGTCTGTCAACATAAGGTCTAACATAGCTGACATGGATGACATCAGTCCATTCAGGATTAACATCATCTTTTACCCTAATAACAACAGGATTTACCACTTCAATGACAGTGTAAGGCCCTTTGTATTTTGGGCTCCACTTTCTGCCAATGTAAGTAGCTTGCTGGTGAAGTCTAATCCAGACTTTGTCACCAACCTCATACTCTCTGCCTTTTCTATGCAAATTAAGGCGCTGTAAATAAGAAGCTTGGCCTTTTCTAATTGCTTCTATTGCCCTTTCTCTGATTTGAGACAAGTTTTGTTGCTTGTCTTTGAAATAAGCTTGAATATCTTGGAGTTTCTCTCTGGAATTTACTGAGGGAAGCCAGTTTGCTCTGGGCTTCACACCAGTCACAATCTCAAAGGGGGAAGCTTGTAAAGCCTCATGCTTTGAAGAATTGTGTACCCAAGCTGCAAACTTTAGCAACTCATCCCAAGTTTGTCTATTTTCGGGATCCAAGTATAGAGCAAGGTACTCATGGAGTTCCCTATGTGCTCTTTCATTTTGTCCATTTCCTTGGGGTCTATAGGCAGTTGTTGTATTGGTTCTTGCACCAATGAATTTTGCCATATCTCTAAAAACTTCACTGAGGAAGTTGGTTCCTCTGTCAGTGAGGATCCTTTTGGGTGCTCCAAAGAGGCAAACCCAATCACTCAAGAAAAGCCTAGCGGTAGTCTGTGCTGATGCATCACGCATTGGAGAGAAAACTATCCAACGTGAGAGGCGATCTTGAATAACAAGCACATACCTAGTACCACTTTGACTACTTGGGACAGGTCCTACAACGTCAATGCTGACGTCTTCAAAGCACTCTTTAGGGATACCTGTGGACAGGTAGGGTGTCCTATGAGCAAAATTCTTTGTGGCTTGGCAGGTCTTGCAAGAACGGATGTACTCAGTGACATCCTTTTCTAGGTTGGTCCATGTCAGTTCTTGGTGGATAGAGAAAGTTGTCCTATCAATACCACCATGGCCTTTTGAAGGCGGATCATGGAACATCCTGATGATGTCTTGTCTTAAGGAGGGAGGAATCCAAACTTTCTGTTCACCTTTTTCTTCCTTGTAGACTAAACCATCTTCTTCTGAGTACAAAGGACCCTTAGGAATGTCCTTGACATTCTTTGTCGCTTGCTGGAGGAGATCTTTTGATATGAAAGGCACCAGATCGGTTTGTTGCAGGACAGGGGACAGATAGGCACAAATTTTCGTATTTGGGGGGTATCTGGACAGGGCATCTGCATGGGTGCAGTTGTTGTATTGGTTCTTGCACCAATGAATTTTGCCATATCTCTAAAAACTTCACTGAGGAAGTTGGTTCCTCTGTCAGTGAGGATCCTTTTGGGTGCTCCAAAGAGGCAAACCCAATCACTCAGGAAAAGTCCGGCGGTGGTTTGTGCTGATGCATCACGCATTGGAGAGAAAGCTATCCAACGTGAGAGGCAATCTTGAATAACAAGCACATACCTACCACTTTGACTACTTGGGACAGGTCCTACAACGTCAATGCTGACATCTTCAAAGCACTCTTTAGGAATTCCTGTGGACAGGTAGGGTGTCCTATGAGCAAAATTCTTAGTAGCTTGGCAAGTCTGGCAAGAACAGATGTACTCAGTAACATCCTTTTCTAGGCTGGTCCATGTCAGTTCTTGTTGGATAGAGAAAGTTGTCCTATCAATACCATCATGGCCTTTTGAAGGCAGATCATGGAACATCCTGATGATGTCTTGTCTTAAGGAAGGAGGAATCCAAACTTTCCGTTCACCTTTTTCTTCCTTGTAGACTAAACCATCTTCTTCTGAGTACAAGGGACCCTTAGGAATGTCCTTGACTCTCTTTGTCGCTTGCTGGAGGAGATCTTTTGATATGAAAGGCACCAGATTGGTTTGTTGCAGGACAGGGGACAGATAGGCACAAATTTTTGAATTTGGGGGGTATCTGGACAGGGCATCTGCATGGGGGATCTGTAAGCCTTTCTTATACTCTACACAGTAATTGTACTGATTGAGAGTGGTGAACCATGTAATGGCTCTCCTACTATCATTCTGTCTTTGCCTACTCAAGTAGGGGATGGCAATGTGGTCAGTTTTTATCACAAAGGGGTTAACCCACAAATATGATTTGAACTGATTTATGCCATAAAAGACAGCAAGGATCTCTCTGTCTGTGTTTGGGTAATTCATCTCAGCAGCGTTCAAAGTTCTTGAAGCACACCCAATCAGTACTTCCTTCTTACCAGATCTTTGGGTAAGGATGGCACCTACTGCAAGTGCAGAGGCATCCATTGTCAAAATAAATTCTTGAGAAAAGTCTGGGAAGCAAAAAATAGGAGCTGTCATGAGACAGTGCTGCAGATCCTCCATGGATTGCTGCTGGTCACTGGACCATTTGAAAACAACATCCTTTTTAATGAGATTGTAGAGAGGTCTAGCCCTAATAGCAAAGTCTTTGATGTATGACCTGAAATATCCCACAAGCCCTGGAAAGGCTTGAATTCTCTTCACATCTTTGGGAATGGGGAAATTTCTAACAGCTTCAACCTTGACAGGGTTGACTTTTATTCCTTCCTTGCTGATAAGAAAACCTAAATACTCAATCTCTGTCTTCAATAATTGACACTTGTTGAACTTGACTTTCAATCCTGCTTCATTTAGGTGCTGGAAAACATCTTCAAGATGTTTGAAATGTTCCTCAGCTGTTTTGGAATACACTACAATATCATCAATATATATATAGGCATAGATGCCCAAACACCGATTCAAAACAAGGTGCATCAGCCTTTGAAAGACTGAGGGGCTGTTCTTAAGGCCCATAGGTAGCCTGATGAATTCATAATGTCCCATAGGGGTGGAAAACGCAGTCTTCCACCTCTCTTCTTTGCCTTTGAAAGACTGAGGGGCTGTTCTTAAGGCCCATAGGTAGCCTGATGAATTCATAATGTCCCATAGGGGTGGAAAATGCATTCTTCCACCTCTCTTCTTCCCTAATCTTTAGGTTGTAAAACCCATGAAGAAGGTCTAAAGCAGTAAAATACTTGGCAGACCCAAGTTCCTCAAAGATCTGACTGATCCATGGAAGAGGATGAGGGTCTGTTATTACATGATCATTTAGACTTCTAAAGTCAACTACCATTTGCCAGCCACCATCCTTTTTCTTCACCATTAAAGTGGGGCTATTGTAAGGACACTTACTGGGGCAAATAATTCCCTGTCCAAGAAGATCTTGGACATACTCCTCTAACAAAGGCCTCATCCCAAATGGAATTGGGTATTGCCTAGTGTAGATGGGAGTCTTGATGTCTAGAGGAATATCTGCCTCATAGATTTCACAAAGGCCTAACTGATCTGCTTTTTAAGCAAGTACTTTTTTGTGCTTTAAAAGTAAGGCTCTGACTTTCTCAATGAAGTGGTCAGGGCACTCAGAAGCAAGTAGATTCTTGTCAATTAATTGAGTCATGGTAAGGTTTTCTTCTTCACCATGAATTTTCTCTCTTTCCACTTTCTTGGGTTTGGGGGTTTCCTTTTTGATGGCATGCACCTGAGCAGGTGGCTGATGAACTGATGCAAATGTCAGTGTCATCTTTGGAGAAACCTCAACATCCTCATCAGTTAAATGGAGACGTAAAACGGGGATCTTTCCATCTTGAACCTTGCAAAGGCTCTTGGCAATTAATATGCCATTTTCTTCATTGCTGTCTAAAAATAGATCTACACCTTCAAGGTGTTCAGCAACTCTCATTTGAGCTTTGATCACACATTCACAAAATCTAGGGATGATAGTTTTTTTGGAAGGATAAAGACAAATACCATTTTCTTGTGTCAACTGATTTATGATATGAACCTGATTTTGTTTAAGGTTCCAGGTCACTGAAGACCTTGAGAAGAATGGAATCTTCTTATCATACAACAGTTGACACTTTTGTGAATAATCTACAAGAGCTTGAGTTCTATGAAGGAGGTTGCTACCAATAATCCCTTCAAAATCAGGACTATATACAGGTGAAACATAAAAGGAAATCTGGAAATTTTCAGAATCAGGTAAGCATAGAAAGGCTTCTACCTGTCCTTCTATGGAGACAGATTTTCCTTCCAAAGTGGAGATTGAACCAGAGGCAGGATTTAAAGGAGTGTCAGGTTTCAGAACTGAAGATGAAATCAGTGAAACTTCTGAACCTGTATCAATCAAGAATTTTACTGGGAAATTTGCAATGGAAGTGGCCGGTAGTTTCTTGAGGGAATGGGGGTTGGAAACTCCAGTCTTCATTTGTTTTCCGAGTCTCAATCATCCTCATAGAAATCAGAGGCATCTTCCTCAACTTGTTGCCTCAATTGTTGTCTTTCCTTCTCTTGATTGTTTTTGACAAAATGTATTGTCTTTTGATGCATTGGTCGACTTCTTTCATCACTTGGGCTGCAACTGCCGTCTGTGCTGGGCATTCTATTTCTCCTTCCAGGATTTGACCTAGATCTTCCTCTGGCCTGAGGACTTCTACTTCTGCTTGTTTCTCTTCTTGTCCTTGAATTAGGACTTTGACTCCTGTAGTTGTTCCTGTCAGGGTATCTCCTGGAAACTCTTTGCTCAGAACTCCTGTACTTATTAGTACACATTTGTTGTTGATGTCCTGGTAGGCTGTTCATGGAGCAATAGCAATCCTTCTTGAAATGTCCTTCTTTTTCACAGTTCCAACAGCTTGAATCCAAAGCATAGTCATTTGGATTTTGAGACATTTCATCTTCCTGTTCTTCTGTATTATGCCTGAAAGGCATGTAATTGTTCATACGGACAGCTTGATCAAATCTGCTTGCCAAGGCATTTATCTCATAGCTGTTTGTTTCAGGAAGTATGTTCCTCAGTCCTTCAATTTGAGAGGCTATCTCAACTGCATGGTCAAATCCAATGGGTACCACCATAATATTTTCCTTCCAAAGTGGAGATTGAAACAGAGGCAGGATTTAGAGGAGTGTCAGGTTTCAGAACTGAAGATGAAATCAGTGAAACTTCTGAACCTGTATCAATCAAGAATTTTACCAGGAAATTTGCAATGGAAGTGGTCATGAGAATGACCAGTAGTTTCTTGAGGGAATGGGGGTTGGAAACTCCTGTCTTTATTCATTTTCCAAGTCCCAATCATCCTCACAGAAATCAGAGGCATCCTCCTCAATTTGTTGCCTCAATTGTTGTTTTTCCTTCTCTTGATTGTTCTTGACAAAATGTATTGTCTTTTGATGCTTTGGTCAACTTCTCTCAGCACTTGGGCTGCATCTGCGGTCTGTGCTGGGCATTCTATTTCTCCTTGGATTTGACCATGCAGTTGAGATAGCCTCTCAAATTGAAGAACTGAGGAACATACTTTCTGAAACAAACAGCTATGAGATAAATGCCTTAGTGAAACTTCTGAACCTGTATCAATCAAGAATTTTACCGGGAAATTTGCAATGGAAGTGGTCATGAGAATGACCGGTAGTTTCTTGAGGGAATGGGGGTTGGAAACTCCGGTCTTTATTCGTTTTCCGAATCCCAATCATCCTCATAGAAATCAGAGGCATCTTCCTCAACTTGTTGCCTCAATTGTTGTCTTTCCTTCTCTTGATTGTTCTTGACAAAATGTATTGTCTTTCGACGCATTGGTCGACTTCTCTCAGCACTTGGGCTGCGACTGCGGTCTGTGCTGGGCATTCTATTTCTCCTTCCAGGATTTGACCTAGATCTTCCTCTGGCCTGAGGACTTCTGCTTCTGCTTGTTTCCCTTCTTGTCCTTGAATTAGGACTTTGACTCCTGTAGTTGTTCCTGTCAGGGTATCTCCTGGAAACTCCTTGCTCAGAACTCCTGTACTGATTAGTACGCATTTGTTGTTGACGTCCTGGTATGCTGTTCATGGAGCGATAGCAATCCTTCTTGAAATGTCCTTCTTTCCCACAGTTCCAACAGCTTGAATCCAAAGCATAGTCATTTGGATTTTGAGATATTTCATCTTCCTGTTCTCC